>JAGSMP010000838.1:0-95010 GCA_029286625.1 Parnassius orleans
ATACCTGACGAGAAGATGTACCGTAATTTCCCGAACGCTGCCCAGCCGAGTTGAATCCGTCGATTAACCTCTCGGTCGAAGTTGGACTTACCTAGTCGGACTATTTGTCCCAGGTAAACATATTCGTCAACAACTTCGAGCTTAGTGCTCCCAACAACTACCGGCATAGGTGTGACATGGACATTAAACATGATCTTTGTTTTGTCCATGTTCATCTTAAGACCCATCCGTTGGGAGCACTATTGAGGTCATTGAGCATAGTGCTTAGGTCCTCCAGCGACTCTGCCATAAGGACTATATCATCGGCAAATCGAAGGTGAGTGATGTACTCGCCATTGATGTTAATGCCGTATCCTTTCCAGTCCAGAAGCTTGAAAACGTCTTCCAATGCAGCGGTGAAGAGTTTCGGGGATATAACGTCACCCTGTCTTACACCTCTCTGCAGTTGGATAGGTTTTGTACTCTGTTCTGTACTCGATGGCCATCGTAGCCCTACTGTACAAGCTCTTCAGCACTTCGATATACCGACAGTCAACTTGGCACCGCTGAAGGACTGCAGCACCGCCCAAATTTCGACGGAATCAAGGCTTTTCATAGTCCACATACGCCAGATATAGTGGCAAATTGTACTCCTCGGACTTCAGTACAATTTGCCGAAGGGTATGTATGTGGTCTATGGTGCTAAAGCCTTTTCGGAAACCGGCTTGTTCGGGAGGCTGGAAGTCGTCGAGTCTGCGTGCGAGACGATCTGTAATGACTCTCGAAAACAGCACGTAGACGCGGCTCAGAAGGAATGTCTGTAGTTCTTCAAGAGAGCGTTGTCGCCTTTCTTGAAGAACAAGACCACCGCACTTCTGCTCCACGCCTCCGGTGTAGTGCCACCATGTAGGACGGAATTAAAGAGCTTCTGAAGGACTTCAAGCACCGGTTTTCCACCGCTTTCAGAAGCTCCGCTGTAATTCCATCTCGCCTGGGGCCTTGCTGTTTTAAGGTGCTGGAGAGCCATTCTAATCTCGCTCAGACTGACGTCCGGGATATCATCGGAATAGTGTCGGATAAGACTCGCTCTTGGATCGTTACTCACACTTGCGTGTGGCTCCAACGATGATGTGTACAGCTGCCCATAGAACCTCAATCTCACCAAAATCTCAGGTGTCCCGGAAACGACGCTGCCAGACTCGGTCTTCAGCTTCGACAATTGGCTCTTTCTGGCAAACAGATCTCTGGCAAAGACTTTGGAGCCCTGGTTCCGCTCGATCGCTTCTTCAATACGAGCTGTATTGAAGTTGCGCAGGTCCCGCCGCATGCATTTGGAGATCTGTCTGTTCAGTTGCCTGTATGCTATCAAATCTACTGAAGATTGCAGCTTATTTCCGTCTAACAGCCATGAGATTAAGAGTGTGATCGAGAGTTTTGTGTTCTTCTGCGGCGGGTCTTGCAAAACTTAGCCCGACCGCATGGACAGTTTCACGAGCTTGTCATTCATATCGTCCACTGCATTGCAATCTTCTAGGCACTGAAAACGGTTTTGTAACTCGAGCTGAAAGGTTCGGGACTTTGGATTAGAGCACGAGGGGACGGAGCGTTGACTTCATTAGACGACACCTCCAACTTAACGTTTAGGTTCAGTGTGCCTCTAACCATTCGGTGATCGCTACCAGTTTTCACCGCGATCACTGAGACATCACTGAACAGTTGGCGTCTAGTCGTCATAATGAAGTCAATCTCATTTTTGTCGAACTGTCGGGGCTCGACCAGGTCCATTTCTCTGGGGCCGCTTCTGGAAGAAAGAGTTCATCATAAAGAGTCCCTCTTTCTCCATGAAGTCGGCCTAATCCGAATTTCCCTACTTTCAGCTCACCGTTCTCTCTTGTGCCTAGCTTTGCGTTGAAGTCTCCCATTAACACCGTATAGTGGGTTTTAGAGGAATGCATGGCTCTAGAGATATCCTCACATTTCCTCCACCTTCATCGGGGTGTGCCGAAGTTGGTGTAAACCTGTATGACCTTCAGCGAATACCGTTTGGTGATTCTGAGTATAAGGTACGCAACCTCGTCGACACTCCCAATTTTTACAACGTTGTTAACGAGAAACTTGTGGACGATAAATCCGACACCTCCTTGGGACATTTGGTGCACTCCCGGTGATAGAACAAGTTGCCGGATTCGAGGATTACCGTGTCCCCTCTTCGGACCTCGGATAATCCTATAATATTCCAGCGCAACTTGTTCATCTCTTCTTCCAGCTCAAGGATTTTCTCGTCAGTCCTCAGAGTGCGTGCGTTATAAGTTGCCAGGTCGAGTCGTCGTGGTGGCAACCGAACCTCCACCGAGATTTTAGCACCCCCGCCCTGCCGTTACCATGGTCGCCACCGTAGCCAGGAATAGCGGGCCGTCAAAATGGGGCCGTCTTCGTAACTCTCTTCATTGGGGATATTGCCGTAGTTGCCACGCTTGGCGAGCGGGTTGGCAACCGCAGTTTTTTTATTGTTATTTGCTGTTATCAGAAAGATGCTGCTGCCCATCTTCTGCCTCAGTTTCCCTCTGTCGCCTCTTACGACACCCACGGGAAGATATGGGGTAGTGGGTATTCTAACCCGCCACTACACGGGGGAGATATATATATATATATATATATATATATATATATATATATATATATATATATATATATATATATATATATATATATATATCGCACAATGTAGAAATCAGTGTACATTAACGTCGTTTTGCGGATGAGCGGCGACAATAATTGCATGTCGGTGTGCGGGCACAAGATTTATGACCCTCATTGCGGGCAAACGAGCCACTTTCTAATTAAGTGGTAGAATAATTTTCTGTTTTGGTAGAATCATTTTGAGTCACTTGTATGAGGAGAATGGAAACACAAATTTAGTTCTCTTTTTATGCGTTAAAGAAACGCTAAGCTCGGCTCATTTATTACAACCCCGTTCTGACGGATTGACAGTTCTGACGTTTCAACGATTTTTGCCCGTCGTTTTGTGCCGATGGACTTCAGCAGTCACTTAAAATTAGGTAAACTTTACTTCAGGCTTATTAATTCATATTGTTTCGTGTTTGTTAGATGGACTATAATATCGTCCAAGCATTACACATTGAGTGCGGTGAGCAGAAAGGCTAGATGAGAGTTAAGATTACCTTTTTTTTATAGGATACGGGTGACAAGTGAGCACACAGTCCACCTGATGGTAAGCCGTTGCTGTGGCACATAGACATCTACATCTATCCTCATTTGCGAATCAAAATTCAGAGGCGTTGTCAGCCGTGAGGCTAAGATGGAATGCCTCTTTTCTAGTAAAAAGGGTATCCGGTTCTTTACACTCACCATACGAAACATAGCAGCATTAAGCTGCTATTTTACGCTGGTATTCAGTGAGAACGTGATCTTTCCCCGGTCGAGCCGACCCATTCGTGCTACAATTATAAAATCAATATAGCTGCAGCATGGCTCTATCACGTTTTAAACATACTGGCTCCACCACGTTTTATACCTGCGCCACTTTAATGTCTATATGAAGGGGCTGATAAAGGCCGCCCAGTAGCACGCACGTCAGATGTTTTATTGACGAAAAATGCATAGACAATATAAGTTTTGCAGATGATAAGGCGCTGCCAAGTGCGTCGAATTGCAGTTTAAGAAAACTTTTAAGTGTTTGTTAGGCATACGCGGCAGAACGAGCAGAAGTGTAATACGATAAAAGCCAGTATTTGATATTGGTGGTTGGATGTAACCGGTTTAATTTACTTGCTATTTAATTTGCTGTTACTTTGTCGAAAATTTATTATATTAAAGATACTAAAATTAATTAGCTAAGATCCGCGTAAAAAATTAAAATAATGAGTCTTATCTACCTTACATTGCACAGGAGTGTTGATTTATAAGTCATCACTGGCAACACACACTGGTTGTAAAATCTTTGTTTTGAAGTTTTGAGGTATGCCTGACGAGATGTGGCGTAATCTCCCATGACACTTAATATGCTCGTATTATCAAGAAGGCCCTTCTAAATTCACGTATTGTGACGCAACTACGGAACTTATAATAAAATGTGCGGCCCGACACGCACTTGACCAGTTTAATTTTTTATTAAATTGAACTTACAGTTAGTCCACCTGATGCAACCAACAGCAAATAAAGAAGGCTACAGTTTCACCTATCGTTATCATCTCAGAAGACTAAGATAGAATACCTCGCAGCCTGTAATTTTACTGACTCTTACCCTTCAGATGGGAATACAGAAGTGCGTGCAGTGATATTTGACGATAGAAATAGGTAAGAGGCTCGTAAATATCCAGACGGACTCCTAGGCAGAAAAAGAGTCCTACCACATGGTTCATGTACAATAATTTCACTTACTACTAATAACTTTTTCTCACTAACATTATGTTTAGTTCTTGATACTTGAATAAATAAATAAATAATTTATTTTTAATTAATTATATCGTTCCTAAATACGTATTTACTGGTCTTATGAAATACATACCACTTTTTAAATCTGGAGACTTTCTAAAATATATGTAACTATAGATTTTTTTTATCTATCGTAGTATGTGCGTTAACAACTGATGGTTTATGATAATGTAGCGAAAGATGGTAATCGCACTGAATTATCATAACAAAAGTTATTCAGAAGAAAAAAGAGAAGATAGAATAGACTTCCGAAACCTGCAATAATGACGACGCTCTTTTTAATAATTTAAAATTAAAAATGTTGTACAACCGACTTCAGTATAAATTATTAAGAATAACTCAATACTATTGGTCAGACTTTGATCAAATTTATATGGGACCACATGAGAAGCACTTGCTTTCAAATAAAAAAAGAATCGGTTCATCAAAAAAAAAACTTATGAGGTAACACGCATAAAAAAAACATACAGTCGAATGAGTACCACCCGCTTTTTGAAGTCGGTAGAAAAAGACTAACAAGCGCAAGTTAATTCTCCAAGGAGAAACAAAACCTACAATCCAATGCCTATTTAAAATTAAGTACTGTAACATTACGTCATTAGTTCCCACAAACCAAACTAGATGGCGCAGTACGTAGATAAAGCGCGCAAGCAAGACTTACTCCGATTTGCTATATAGCTTAACTAAGAATTCCGTGACTGCAAATTAGCTGATCCTACCTAGCGGGATAGTATAGATAGATAGATAGATAGATAGATAGAAAATTCTTTATTGCACTCAATCAAACAAACATTTGGTACAAAGGCGAACTTAATTGCCGAAAAGGCATTCTCTGCCAGAGCTAACCTTTGGTAGTGTGGCGAGAGCTATGGGTAGAGCCGCAACAGAAAAAACTTACTTATTTTCACATATTATTTAAAAATATAATATAATATAATATAAATATAATATAATATTTGAACGTCTCAATCCTCACTACAATACCTAATTACACTAACAAAATGAATGAAATTGGATATCAAAATTATGTCTCATACTGCAAACAAATGAAAAATAAAACTAAACTCAACCGAGGAAAGTATTTTGTAATAGGTGTGATCGGGCCTAAAATCAGTTGGATTATCTATCAAAAATTTCGCTTTTGCGATGTTCATAGATTACTGTATATATTGGCGGTGTTTCATCCTTGTTGTTCAGAAAGAACGTAAAACTATTGGTTCTGCATCCGATCTCTCTATATTTTGTATCGGATTACCATCCCATCGGACTATGAGAGTGTGAGGGAATAGAAAGTGCACCTGTACTTGCGCACACACTCCTGTACCATAATCCTGTCCTACGTCATTAAAGTATATAAAGTAATAATAATGTAGGTAATCCCTTGGTACTTACGTACGTATTATAGAACACTATTATTCTCACTAAACTATTACTAATATCTCAATGTCAAATGTTAGTCTCCGTTGAGACAGGCCGCCAGGACTGAAATTCGGCCTAAAGGACATTATTGATAAGTATGTTAGTAATAGTAATAAAATAGAAGATGTATAAAACATTTAACTCAAAACTGAAACAAAAGCTCAAAACATTTAACACAAATACTTAAAATATAAACACAACGCATTTAAAAATGTAGGAAAATTATATTATTTAAAACCTTTTAATATAACCTATGGTGGTATCAAAACTTTCTTTTAATTCAGCGCTAACGCCATCTAGTTGCAAATTGCAATAATACTTACCTGTAAACAATGATAAAAAACAACTGTACTTTTTTGTATAACAATTTCACACCTTTTAAGGGGAGCAGGTTATTGTAGTGTTCTAAAATATGTATTACTCATAATTATCATAATTCCGTTTTGCGAATTTCCCCACCGCCATGCAATTAAAAACCATTTTTTTCACGCAAACTTGTACATATCCTCGCCTTAACATATTATTTCCCCATACAAAATCGAATATATTCTGCTCCCCCCCCCTCCCCCTGGTAAGGGGTTGTTTGGAAATCGCAAAAGGCGTATTAATTTATTTTATTTAAAGAATACTTTTAGTAAGTATCGAGTCAATGGCCCCGGAAAATAAAAAGTTTCTACAACACACTATTTATTTTATATTATGTATATTAATATTATTATATTTATTATGAGATTGCACACTAAATTTGCTTCACTTTGTATCTGTCCTGTATCGGGCCTGCTGGAAGAAATTTCAATATGAAATAAGCAGTGCCTTTATACAAAATATCTTTTTTTATTTTTCATTGTAACATTACTTTGTGTGTACATTAATTGTTAAATATATAAATTATATATTATATTGAATTTAAGTATGTCCATTAAAAATGAAATTTCATAAACGCTAATTTTAAACGAAGTAAAAACTTAGCAAACATTAATATAAATTAATAACATGCACTTTATTACTAAATCCAAATTTTCAAATTTAAGTAATTTGAATATATGCGCCAGTACAGCGCATCAAAGGCAGTGCGATGGACTCTTCCCTGCTCCAAGAAAACCCTCTAAGAAATATGAGAATGCCTATCAGCCATGGGCCATATACAGGCTGTAACTTTACTCTTTAATTGAACTAACAGATATAAGCTATTAAATAAACTCTATATCACAACGCATTTACAGTAAATATATTATATGAAAGTTCACATTGGTACATGATTATTTTGCCTATGAGCAATTATAAAAATACATCTGAAGAACAGGAACAACCCGCTTCTTAGCATTTTTTTTTGGAGAGAAGAGGGGGCAAACGAGCATGCGGCTCACCTGATGGTAAGTGAGTACCGCCGCCCATGAACAACCGCAACACCAGGGATTGCAGATGCGTTGCCGGCCTTTTAGAAAGAAGTAGGCTCTTTTCTTGAAGGTCCCTAATTCGTATCGGTCCGGAAAATCGCTGGTGGTAATCGATTCCACAAGGAAGTTGTGCGAGGAAGAAAACGTCTTCTAAATCGCACAGTGATGGACCGCCAATCATCCAGGTGGTATGGATGGTATCGCGAGTTTTGTCGCAATCTACGATGGTGAAATTGAGCGGCTGGAATTAGTCCGAACAATTCCTCAGAGCACTCCCCGTGGTACATGCGATAAAATACGCAAAGAGATGCAACATCTCTACGCAGTGGCAGTGAGTCAAGCCGATCGGAAAGAACTCGGTCGTCGACGATTCGAACCGCTCTGCGCTGGATGCGGTCAAGTGAAAGGAGCTTGCACTGGGAGCTCCTGCCCAGAGATGGAACAGTATTCCATGGGGCCGAACCTGCGCCTTGTAAAGTTGCAAGCGGTGTACCGGCATGAAATACTGTCCTGCTCTGCTGAGCACGCCAAGTTTTAGAGGCCAATTTGGCCTTCTTCCAAATGACCACGAAACTGCATATCACTCGATATGTCGACACCGAGGATTCCAATACAGGCTGAAGCAACAAGGGAGTGCTTTGAAACCGAGGAGATACGACAAATGGGTTCTTTTTAGCGGTAACCGCGCAAATTTGTGTCTTCTGGGGATTGAACTGGACTAGATTTAGTCGCCAATCCGAGACTTTGTTCAGCAAAGATTCGACTTCAGACACAAGTTTGTCACGGTACTCGGCGACGTTTTCCCGAGAAATATTTGCACGGCCGGTATATAAGGCATCACCAGTGCTGTCATCTGCATAGCAATGAATGTTACCAGTTTACAACATATTATTGATATGCAGGAGAAACAGCGTTGGCGATAGCACGCAGCCTTGTGGAACACCAGCGTTGATAGGCTTGTAATCAGAGCATGCACCGTCTACTTCGACCTTGATGCTCCGATCAGCAAGGAAACTGGTGATCCAATTGCACAATTTCTCGGGAAGCCCATAGGAAGGGAGCTTCGAAAGAAGCGCTTTCTGCCAGACCCGATCTAAGGCCTTTGCTATGTCCAAACTAACGGCCAATGCCTCCCATTGACCTCTACTGCCCCGCCTATCTATAAGTCAGGTAGATAGAAGATCACCAGCTGATTGACCACGACGAAAACCGTATTGGCGATTAGTGACCGCTGGTGATCCTCAAGGTATCTCATGAGCTGGCAATTTATAATAGACTCCATTATTTTGGAGAACAAGGAGGTGATGGCGATAGGCCTGTAGTTGGCGGGTCTGAGCGGTCGCCTTTTTTAGGGATCGGGTGGACCAAAGCTGTCTTCCATGAATTCGGGACTACGCCTTGGGAGTAGAAGTACCGGAAAAGACGCGTTAAAACTGGGGCCAACTCCGGAGCACACGTCTTCAGCACAATGGGAGGGACTCCATCAGGCCCACTCGACTTGCTGACGTCCAGGGAGAGGAGTGCTTTGACAACCGACCGCTGTGTAAACCGCACATCCGGCATGGAGCACTCACACCGCGGGATAGTCGGCGGAGTGTTCCCCCCGTCATTCAGAGTCGAGTTGGACGCAAAGAGAGAGCCTAACAGATCGGCTTTCTCCTTTGCAACATGGGCCAGTGAGTCGTCCTCTCTGTGCTGAGATGGTAGAGATGGCTGACAGAAGTTCCCATGGACAGCCTGGGCGAGAAACCAGAATGCACGCGTTCCCGAAGGAAGGTGAACTAGCTCCTCGCCAATTCTGCCGATGTGCTCAGACCTTGCCTTGGTAATGACTCTTTTGAAGGACCTGGAGGCGGAATTATACTTCTTTTTAAGAGCGCTGGTGTTTACATCCCGAGACGTTGATGCGTCAGCCCAGGCCCGGTAGCACTCCTGCTTATAGCGTGATGCTATTTTACAGGAGCGACCAAACCATGGCTGGGATCTGCCTCCGATGGGCACCACAGAGGATGGAATAAAAAGTTCTATACCCTGAAGTACTACATCAGCAACAGAATCAGCAACAACGCTGGGATCTTCCGGCGAGAAGCAAACCCGCCCCCAAGGGTAGGATGCAAAAAAAGACCGCATCCTATCCCAATCGGCCGACCTATAGTGCCAAACACGGCGGTAGCCTGCAGAATGCAACCGCGACGTTAGTGTGAGTAGCACCACACTCCGGACAAGACAATGGTCCGACGAGCCTAAAGGAGCGTCGACGGAAATCTGATATCCGTCCGGATGAGAGGTCAGCAGAAGGTCCAACAGGGAAGGTTCATGATCTTCCACATCTGGAATCCGCGTAGGCGAAGTAACCAGCTGTGTAAGACCATATGCCAAAGCAAAGTCATAAACAGACCTCATCAGTGGTGGGCGTTGAAATCGCCAAGGATCACGATCTCTGCGGATGGGATCTGCTGTAACAAGGAATCTGTAGCCATTTGGACGTGGTCGATGAGTCGGTCTGTTTCGGCACTACCGCTATGGGACCTATAGAGGCAACCGTAGACGCGAGGATGGTCGTCGCTGTCTACGCGCAACCATAGGATGGACAGGTCCGTACCTCTGTCGAAAACAGATGTCCTCTCTAACGTATACGCAACTCCAGCCCGGGGCACAAAGGAGTGTTCTAATTTGTACCCCGCGTAGGAGAGATATGCAGTATCAGCCGAGAGGACACCTGAGTCTCGGTTAAAAGAGCAAGGCCGGCTTCGTCGTCTCTAGATGGAAGTGGACAGCGTGAAGGTTGGAATGAAGTCTCCTGATGTTGCAAAATTCACGGATAGCGTGACAGGGTCGCCTTGGTCTTATTGTTCCGCTTGCCCCGAGCAGTATTAGTCGCGAGCGGAATTTGCCCCCAGAATACGTGGGGCAGCCTGAGCACCCACGCTCAGGAGGAGTAGCTGATCGTGATGCTCAGCGAGGATTCTCCAGGGGTGCTAGTACCCTCCTGGGGTATTCTTTCGTTTGATTCCGCTACCATGTTGATAGGGGGGGAGGGGAATTGGGCCTCCGGCCACCTGCACTCACCAAGCGAAAGGCAGAGGTAAACCTCTACTTCACGCTGGTATTCTGTGAGGTCGTGGTACCAACCCGGTTCGAGCCGGCCCATCCGTGCGACAGCACAAGCTGCCGCGTGGCTCTTTAATAAAATTATTATATTCAAACCATTCTTAACAATCCACGATTACATATCTTACCGATTTATATTAAATTAATCGTGTTTAGGCTATTTTACGGACCACATTGAGAGTCAATCAATTTTTGTTTAATAAAATGATTTTACCTATAGATTGAAGTAGACATCACTATTACAAAGCAATTTTAGTTGAAAGAAATTATTTTTTTGATTTAATACACTAAAATTTAGGCTCTGCATGTCTAAAAATGAGGATTGTAATATTAGGTCCTTACATATGAAATTAGCGTTTTGTCGTACTGGTAATCTTGATCTGAAACATCTCCTCTTTGGTTAAGAATTCCAAATTCAAATTTATAAATTCATTTAGCTGGTACATTTGAGTTTTGAAAACAGTCATTCATTTGTTCTTTCCTCATTATTTTGTTATTTGGCGTCGCTTATTACCGCACAATGGTAAACATGAAATATCGGTATATTTACGAGTACGAGTTCTACCGTGGCACCAGTGCTGCAGAAACAGCTCGAAGGATTAATGATGTGTTCGGCGCTAGTTTCGTAAAAGAGAGCACGGTACGTTTTCGGTTTCAACGTTTTAGTTCTGGAAATTTCGACCTTCAGAACCAATTCCGTGGACGGCCGGAGACCAAAGTGGAAAATGAAAAATTAAAGGCTGTTGCGGAAGCGGATCCATCACAAAGCACTTCAGAGATAGCTGCAGGCTTCGTGGTAAGTGATAAAACTGTATTAATCCACTTGAAGCAAATCGGGAAAGTAAAAAACTTGAACGATGGGTACCTCATGAATTGAGTGAATCGAACTTGCAAACACGTGTCGACTGCTTTGTTACTTTGCTCAACCTACACAATAATGAAGAGATTTTAAATCGAATCATTATTTGTGATGAAAAGTGGATACTGTACGATAATCGGAAGCGCTCGTAGCAATGGCTGAACCCTGGAGACCCAGCCAAATCCTGCTCTAAACGAAAATTGAGTCAGAAAAAGTTACTTGTGAGTGTTTGGTGGACTAGCGCCGGTGTCGTTCACTACAGCTTTCTAAAATCTGGCCAAACGATTACGGCGGATATCTATTGTCAGCAACTGCAAACCATGAAGGAAGAACTACCTGCTAAACAACCAAGATTGGTCAATCGCTCTAGGCCACTGCTACTTCACGACAACGCAAGACCACACACTGCACAACAAACAACCACTAAGTTAGATGAGCTACAATTGGAATGTCTGCGACATCCACCGTTCTCCTCGGACCTTGCTTCAACAGATTACTATTTTTTCCGGAATTTGGACAACTTCTTACAAGGAAAAAAATTCAACTCCGATGCGGCAGTCCAAACCGCCTTCAAAGAGTTTATTGATTGTCGCCCCATGGTTTTTAGTAAAGGGATCAATGAACTACCTATGAGATGGCAAAAGTGCATAGATAACAACGGTGCATACTTTGATTAATTAAATATATTTTACAAAAAAAATGACTTTATATTCCTCCCGTACAAAACGCCAATTTCATATGTAAGGATGTAATATTTATTTGCTATAAAATTAAACTTTTATCCTATATATAAAGCCGCACTTGTGGTTGAAAATTGTCAAATTAAATGAATCATTTGCTGTGAAATGTTTTTGTTTTATATTTCATTTCATTTGAAGGTTTCACTTCTACCGTGTGTGAACTGCACACATGTTTTTTTTTATTTTACAGAAGAGGACCATAAGAGCCGTTTATAGCCTATAACCGAAAGAGTATATTACCTGCATCGTTAGTCTAGTGGTCATATACGCGTCTGCTGATCATGAGGTCCCGGGTTCAAATCCCGGGTCGAACAAAAAAATCAGTTATTGAGTTATTCTGTCAAGAAATTCTCAGTAGCAGCCCGGAGTCAGGAAGTGGGTGGGACGACGAACATGATCTCGTTACTTAGATTTCTATAGTTTGCATATTTTTATTAATTAGGTGATACTGAATTTTATAACTATGTATTACAATAAAATTTTGTTTTTATGAGTATAACTTTAAAGCATTATTGTGGAGGGAAATCTAGATACAGATACTTATAGTTAGGCACACTATTATAAAATTAAATCAAACAAATTAAATAAAATAAAAGTGGTACTTCCCTTAGTGCTATAAAAAGACATTCTTGGGTTTATTTTTTCTTTAAACGTTAGACAAACCATCATTTGAAAAATATACAAAAATTAAATTGGAGAGGGGTTTCTCTGCGTGATAAAGTTAGAAATGAGGATATCCGCAGTAGAACCGGAGTAACTGACATAGCCCAACGGATTATTAAAGTTAAATGGCAATGGGCTGGGCATGTAGCTTGGAAAACCTATAAACAATAGGAAGAAAGGTTCTCGAGTGGCAACCTCGTACAGGTAAGCGAAGTGCAGGGCAGCCTCCCACTATATGGAGGAACGACATGGTAAGATATGCAGGAAGTCGATAAATGCAGGTGGCTTAGGACCATGCTTTGTGATATTCCTTGGGAAGGCCTATATCTATATATATAGGCCTTGTGTAGGGCTGTAATGATGATGATGATAATGAAGCAAAATGTACTTACTACGAATACTCAATCTTTATTCCTCTTAGTAGAATACGTGATTCTCATACGCTTTTCCACTCACACACACAAAAATAGGTCGCAAATAATACTTACCTACTACTTAGGCAAGAGTAAAAAGCCTTTTGTTAAGTCAGTGCGCTTCACCATCTTAGGCTACATAACCACTTACCATCAGGTGGGATTGTAGTTAAACGCTAACTAAGAATTGTAAAAAAAAAAAGAAATTTACCTTGTGTTGAATATGTATATAAGAATAAATGTTGTCTCACACGGGACAGTAATAACATATTAATATTATATCTTCCAGTATCTGCGCATAAAAACTTTTAAAATCTCTGAATTTCGAGGTATGTCCATATTAAGAGGCTGAATAGAGCCAAATTGATCTGCATGGGGATCGCTTTGTGATTTCACATCGTTATCGAAAAAAATTGTACTTACAATTGAGCGTATTCCAGGTGGCGGTTTTCAAAACCCGATTCCGCAAAATTTACTCAATAGAAAATAATTGCAAAGTAGATTCTGAAAATAAATAAATTTTCAACTTTCTCAGATTTCCATAAAATAATGTTGAGTATAATAAGTACAATTATGTGTCACATGTTAATAAAGCTATCGAGCTATTTTGATTTTTAATAAAATGATTTTACTTTAATTTAAATAATTTATTTTGCCCTTCGATACCAATTAGCGTTTTTTTCTGTCACTCCTATTTAATTTGACAGTGCTCGCTGAAATTTAGCATCTCTAGACGGATCTTAATCGCGCACTGACCCGGCTGTTAAGATATTGCAAAAATAATCGAAAAAATTTATTTTTACTTTCATACCGAAGACTATTTTGTTCCATTTTATTACGGTTAAATCTTGTAAAGCAAGCATTTACAAATGTTTTCATTATTTTGTTATTCAATTGTTTAGTTATTTACACATTTCAGCTTACATTAGAAATTCTTGGTGGGATGCGATGTATAAATAGGTACCTTATTTTCGTCAACAACTATAATATATATATTTGGTTTTTTACCAGTGGAGCTTCAACACAATCTTAAAAATGTTCAGTGAATTAAAACAAAACTAACTACCAATAATTATTTGATTTTCAGTCGGTGTTTTACAATTGAAGATCAGTTATAAAGAGCCATTAACGGGACATTTTGCAAAAGCGAAACCTAATTTAAACGTAATTTTTACGTCGTGTCATCAGCAACATTCTTAGTTTTGGATAAAACAAACCTTGTCAGTTTCAAAGAAACACGACTATGTTCGTATTAAAATAAATGCACGTCATTACAAGATTTCTATGTAAAACGAAGGCTACCGATGGGACTTCTTAAAAAGTTAAAAATTTTATTTTGTTTAATTTAATTCGAGACTAAAGTAAATGTGAAAAGCCTCTTATCTGTAATAATAATTTTCATCAAAAATAGCATAGACTTATAAAATTCATACACACAGTCAATCATTCTAAAGATGATCAATTGTATTATAAAATATTTAATAGATTATTTCCAGTATAATGATATCATCATTAATGTATGACTGGCACACATGATATGGATTCCACACCAGGAGCTCGCTCTGAAATATGGTCTCGTGGTTCGGAAACTGCCTCACCATCAGCCGGAAGCCGTGTTCGAAAATAATCGCGCCAAGCTCTACTGGGACCGGGCCATCATCACAGACAGGACTATTCTTGCGAATAAGGCTGATATTGTGCTGATGGACCGGGCACAGTCAAGGATATTTTTGGTCGACATTACCATTCCTTATAACGAGAACCTCGTGAAAGCCGAAACAGATAAGCGAACAAAATATCTGGACCTGGCTCAAGAGGTGACCGACATGTGGGGTGGTCTGCCGACCGAAATTATTCCTGTGGTCGTTTCTGCGAAAGGGCTAATCCCAGTCAGCCTCTCAGGTCATCTGAGACGACTGGGACTCCGTGACGGACCGCTCCGGACTCAGATGCAGAAGGCGGTGCTCCTCGATACCGCCCGCATCGTCCGCCGGTCTCCCCTGCCAAGGGCTTCCATCTGGTTGGGTTTTTATTTATTTATGTACTTTTACGTATTTATTTTATTTTATTGATTTTTATGTATTTTTATCATTTTCATTTACATTTATATATTTATACAGCCCGACCAGATGAGAAATTATAAAATAATAATAATAATAAATATTTGTTTATTCACTCCACAAATTTTATATCGTGACTTACACTATTTAAATAAAAGTACCGTCAATTACATTGAGAGGTTAACTTCAGCAGCCGTACTAGTTTAAACTGTGTCACGTCTGCCTATCTGTGTATAAATAGTCGTGTTTACGTCAAAGAGGCCCAAAGTTATGAAGACTGCCACAATAAAATTATTGCTGCGTTATAAAAGTGCTCAAGAACAGGTAATAAGTTAAAAAATATTTTAAGAAAACGTGGTGCTCAGGGGCATCTGACGATAACAGGGACTTTATCCCACTTCTGATGTCAGAAAGTCAACAGAAGATCCCAAATTTGATCTCGGAAATACATCAGGATAGCATTAATTATATAATAGAAGTGTAATAATAGAAGTGTGAGCGGATGTTCAACTTGCTCTCTGCTTGCACAATTAATCATTATCAGTAATAAGACAGCGCAACGCACTATACACTCAGTATAGTGAAATTACAGTTCGACCACACCATAACACGTCCCCGCCACAATCACACACCAGTGTAACGTGAGGTACGTAATTGCATGATAACACCAAAGTATGCAAACCAACAGCAACACTACTTATCTCAGTGTAACGGGCAGCCTCTCAGCAACACCATCCTCCTTGCCGGCACTAGAAGAATTACTACAACGAACAGAACCACGACACAATCTTAGCACTGGTAGAATGACTTAAGCGGAATCTCCCTCGCACGGCGCTTACAGTGAACTTTATACTGCAAAAGCAAGTGGGATTTCTCGATATACCCTCAATTCCACCTCGATCCAACCGGTATTTTATGGACGCTCCGACATATTTTTTTATTTTAATTATTATGACGATCCTAAGCCTGATAAAAGTGTAAAAGGAAAATCGGAATCATAATTCGCGTCATGTATTTATTATTTTAAGCATTAGTAGTAAGCGTGTCACTAAGAAAGTAAACAGTAGGCAAAAACTTGAGTAACGACCCTTTTTACTGGAAAAAAGGCATTCCATCTTAGTGCTCACGGGTGACAACGCATCTGCATTTTGATTCTTTATTGAAGATAGATGTAGATGTCTATGGGTCACAGCAACCACTTACCATCAGGTGGACTGTGTGCTCGTTTGTCCTACACCCTATCCTGTTAAAAAAAAACGAAAACGTGAATTGAATCCCTTACTCAGAACCGCGCGTAAGAGTAGTTGTTGCCCATAAATCACAATTCAATTTGGGTTAATTTCAAATAAAAGAGAAGCCTTATTTACTCGTATTTTCAAAAAATGTAATATATATGAATATAAAATTATATATAAAATATAATAAACTTCAATATTAAATTTGGCTACTCTTTGAAAAATAACCCTGTATAGCTGCAGCGTGGCTCTACCACGTATAAAACAATTTACACTTCAGCTTCTGAGCCGTTGGGCTATGTCAATTGTTCTGGTTCTACTGCGAATATCCTCATTTCTATCATCTTATAATCATATAAGTCTGTCACGTAGAGAGAAGAAAAAATTGGCGTTTTCAACCCGCCTGTCAAAGGTGACACTATATTGAAGCGGCGGTATATCTATTCTAAAATACCAACCCCAAATCTTTCACTAATTGGCGGTGGAGTATTATTATTATAATATAATATCTCTATATTAATACTCTCTATAAAAATAAAGTATTATTATTATAACTTTCGAAGTACGTCATATTTGATCTAGTTTTAATATTTATTTGTTTGTAAAAATTCGAAATCTCAACATTTGAAAATTTTCTGCAATTATTTTGGTTTCCGTTCTGGGCACGATAGGTAGCTTAGTTTTATGTTGCAACTTCGTACCGTTACAACAACACAATCTATTATCATAAAGGGATTAGCGATAGTTGAAGATGTCATTAAAATATTCAATGTTTAAGTGCAAAAACAATTGAACAAAGAAGCATCCGCACTACAATATAAAAACTATTTTTGGCATTGTTCTGTTTTGATCAAAGAAGGAATCGCAGAGCAATTTTATTTGATTATCTGTTTGATCTTCCAATTTCGTACAGTGATTGATTTCTCCCTGTAGGATTTCTACAATGACATATAGTTGCAAGACGGACATATCTGTCGGCTTTGTGATGGTTAGTAGGAGATGAACTTTATCCGCCCCTTGTTAGACAAAGCTGCACAGGGTATTAAATAACATCCCCTCGCATGTAGCGCGGTAGTTCCCAAGATGAAGGTAAAATAACAACGAGGTATTATGGTTACACAAAAGTCAAAATTTATTTAATGAAAAGCATTACATATAGTTTTCATTAGAATTATTACACAAAAGTCAAAATTATTCATTAGAATTATTAGGTATTTCCGCTCGTCGTAAAGTTTAAAGTACTTTAAACCTCAGAAGACCTTTTGTAGTGTTTATTTACTTCGTGATCGGTGGTAAAGGAAAACTAAAAGGAGGTCTGAGAAATAAAATATATAATGGAAATTTAAAGTCTGCCAATCCATAATCGGCGTGGACTAACGCTATCAAAAATTAAAGGGGACCTGTGGCTGACTAGAGTGAAGCGAAAGTTTTTTTAACAACTGTGTAATTTTTTTACATACTTTTTCCAAAAGAAAGTTACATAACCCCTTTCGGGTTTGTTTGCAACTCTGAATTCGTGGCTCATGCATTCTTAAGACATAATATGAAATTACGTCGAATTATTCGGTAAGATACTCTTTAGTAAGAGTGTGGGGGCATACTCATACTCCTCATAAAGTAATTTTTTAAAGTTATTTGAACTTGTTTCGGTATTTTTCCTATGATATTATCGATTAGATCTATTGGGATATTATTTAGAAACTTAGTCAGAATGTGTCCCCACACTCTTTGTTCTCCCATATTCATTGTTACATTTTGGCAGATTACATAAAGGTAAATAACTCTCGTCAACAGTTAAGGAGTACTTATATTTTTGGAATCCATATTGAACCTCATGTATGATGCCGTTACAAGATAAAAATGTATTTATTTCTGGGGTCATTGTAGAAGCGTGCACGTCGCGACCCCTGCCAGCCCTTTTCAGGGCTGCAATTCTACACAGCTGCGCACCCATGCTAACGAGGGTTAGGGCGTCCCCAAGGCGACGCTTACCAGCTGGTCCCCGTTGGTGTGGAATGCAGCGCGCAAAGCAGCGATGGGACCGCCACCCGTCACGCACAGCCGACACACGGCGGAAGGTGGAGGACAGAGTGCAGAGTTGGCACGTGGAATATTAGAAACATGAAAGATAAGACGAATGAGTTGATTGAAATAATGAAAGAAAGAGAATTAGATGTCGTGTGTATGTCAGAGACCAAACGGAAGGGCAGTGGTACTGAAGAGCTCCTGGTGGGGCGTTAGCTCTATGGTCCGGTCCCAGGCGAGCGCCCGCCAGGAGTGGGTGCTGTCGTCTCGGTTGGTCGATGTTATGACTGAATATAAGATTGTGAACTCAAGACTACTCTGGGTTTAAACTTTAAATTAGACGACAGTTATTCCTTTTGGCTGTTTATGCGCGGTAGCTTCGTCGTCCAGGGCTGAGCTGGAGGTTTTGGGAGAATGTAAGAAGTTCTAGATTTGACTAGGAAAACGAAAAGAATGTTGTGTGGTGATTTGAATGGATGGTTGGTACCGCTCGACCAGGGTACGAGTCGGTGCTTGGAAAGTTTGGCGATAAAAGAGTTAATGATGCTGGCTTATACTAGCGGTATGCAAGGAAAAGGTCTTCTTGTGACAAACACTATGTTTAATCACAAGAAAATCCATATGTATACTAGAGAAAGTAAGAATGAGAAGTATGATCGATTTGTTCCTGGTGGATGACCGACTGCGAAAACAGGTGATGGATACGCGAGTGTTCAGGGTGCTGACCTAGAACGGATCACTATCTAGTGATCACTAGATTTAGGGTCTGTTCGCGGGTTGGCGCTACCGGACGGCGGTAACAGAACGCAATCGGTCTGTCGTGAAGTTGGGCTTCAGGAAGCGGATACTAGGACAAATATCGAGGTAGCCAAAAGCTTGACACCATCGATGGCAGAAATGAATGTGTGGAGAACATGGCAGAACCTTAGGGATGGAATGGTAAGTGCAGCGGAAGGTATGTGGAACAATAAAAGAGGCAGTAGTAAAAGAAGATGCATGGTGGAATGATGAAGTGAAAGCTGTAAAGAAGAAGAAGAAAGCATGGTTAGACTACTTGGCCTCTAGTAATGATAAGGATATGAGAGAGAAGATGAAAGAAAGATATAGCTGCAGAAAGTTCACACGAAAGCATTGATTGAGAAATGCGTGAAAGGTGTGAATGGGCGGATAAGGTTGTCGCACAACTTAGGAGAACTCCAAACTCTTCTGGAAAGAGGTTGGAAGGACCCGAAGTGGTGCGACGGCCTTAGAATGAACAAAGTGCTGAGAACTAATGACGTCCTCACAGAAAAATCGGACGTCATGCAGCGATGGAGCAATTTTATAGAAATGTATGCGTGTGATGATCTTAGTGAGGATCCGGGATGACTCCGTGACTGGTACGCAGACCTGGACCTCGATGACGCTGAGGTCATCAGTATGAAAGAGATTGAACGTGATTCGAAGTTTGAAATATGGTAAGGCCGCGGGACTAGACAGAGTTACTGCAAAATGATCAAGTATGGTGGCCTCGCGTCTGGGACAGCTTTCATCTCTGCTGTGCAATTTGTGCTGGCGGACGGGGACGTCCGGATGATTGGCGATCACAATCATTGTGCCTTTATATAAAGGTAAAGGTTCACATTTTGACTGCAGGTGCTATCGGGCGATCAGCCTGACCAGTTTAGCAAGTAAAGTATACTCGAAGGTTTTGACACGTAGGATGCAAGAGAAATCGGAAAGATTTCTATGGGAGGCTCAATGCGGATTTAGACCTGGAGAGGATGCACGGATCAAATTTTTCTCTCCGCATGATCACGGAGAAGCTTCTGGCTGCTAACCAGAAGATTTTCTGTGCTTTTGTGGATCTTGAGAAAGTTGATAAGGTTGTAGGAAGAAATGTGGGTGTTGCCGGGGTACGGTGTGGATGGTCGATTGCTGGGCTGTGCAGGCACTTTACTGCGACTGTAAAGCCTGTGTGTGCGGTAGGGCATGACCTGTCACCCATGTTTAGCGTCCAAACGGGCAGTTGTGTCATGTCTGCCTGTCTCATACTATATCTCGACAGCTGTTCGAAGCTGGATAGCTGTCTGGGTGTGAAATTGGGTGACATAAAGTAAATTGTCTGCTGTGCTGATGATGCAGTGCTTATTGCACCATCAGAGGCAGAACTGCAGGCATTAGTCACGCGTATGAAAGAGGAATGAAATTAAAGGTCTCCGTTTGAATGCCAATAAAACTAAGGTTCTGGTATTTGAAAGGGACGAAGAGAGAACGAGTGTGAAATATGGGTAAATCAAGAATGTCTAGAACAGGTAAATGAAATGTATACTTGGGGAGTGCTTTGGGATGGAAGATGTGATTTAGATGTGGACAGGCGTGTCGCTGCCGGAACAAAGTCAATGGTGCCTTGACTGCTTTAGTCAAAGGCAAGGCGTGAGTGAAGAGCGCACGCCTTGCAATACATAACGCAGTGTTGGTACCAACTTTGTTATATGGCAGCGAAACCTGGGTATGCCAGAAGAAGCATAAAAGCAAGTTGAATGCAGTGGAGATGCGATCTCTTCGTAAAATGTGCGGCGTTACCATGGCCGACCGAAGCAAACGAAGAGATTCGCAATATGGCAGGTTTGAAGATGACCTTATCACAAAATTGATAGGGCGTGCTTCGATGGTTTGGGCGTTGAGCGAATGAGTGAAGACCGAATGGTGAAGAATATATAGCGCGAAGTTAATATTAAAAGGTGTCGAGGTAGACTGAGACTAACTCGAAGACCATGTGAGCAAACTGCTCGAAGAGGGAGGTCAAGAGCTCGGATACCTAGACGTGCGATGTATGAAGATTATGAATCTGAAAGAAGCGAAAGAGATATAAGGATCGTGACACTTGGCGATCTGTTCTCTCTGCTACCCGTCAGGGATTGTGCGTGAAGATAAGTAAGTAGTATTTATTTCTGCACCTATATATTTTATTATATTGTCTACATACGATAGAATTGTGATTGGGTGGTATTTATTTGTGATATAACACCTTTAATTATGTATAGGCCTAACCAAACCAATTTTAACTTATCTGGATATATTTTGGTGCTTATACAAACGTTTATTAAATGGGTAAGTACCGGTGGCAGATCTTAGCTAGGTATTTAATATCCTTTATATTCCGTCATATCCAGGACTTTTTCGTTAATGTTATTCATAATTTTATAAACAATATCTTCCTTTACCTTGTGTAATTTCATGGTAACGCTAGGTTATTAATGTATGTATTCTCATCAGCAGCTTCACAGTTATGGATCACATTATAAACATTTTCCTGAAATTAATGAGCAAACTTATCTGCTATTAGTTTAGGTTTTGATTTAAGAGTTCATAAGTATATCATCTCTAGTATTTGTAACCTTCCCGCACAGACGGTTTATTATAGACCAAACTATTTTGGGGTTTCCGAAATTATTACGTATCTCTAGTTTAATACTATAATTTTTTAATTTGCTTATGTATTTTTTTTTTTGTTTATTACTTATATTTTTATTACGTATACGCAGTAACTCCGCCTTTTTTACACATATATTTAATCTTATCTAAATCCATTTACAAGATCGTTTGTTACATACATTTATTTTTGTTTTATACTTACTTTTATTATATATATGTTATTAAAATTATCTGTTATATAATTGAGAATTTCATACGCGTTCAAGCTTAGGTATACAGAACTGCAGTCTAGTTTTGATATCTAATCTTTTCGTTGTCTCGTTTTACAACATTTTTTAATTGACGGTATGCACCAATTGTTGCGATGTTAGCAATCGCTATACCCGTTATATAATGGTCGGAAATGTCCTCGCGTATTACTACAGAGCGCACTAAGTGGCTTGTATTGATTTTTTTTTTATAGAATAGGGTGACAAACGAGCATACAGTCCACCTGATGGTAATTGGTTGCTGTGGCCCATAGACATCTACGAGTACATCTATCCTCCTTTGCGAATCAAAATGCAGATGCGTTGTCACCCGTGAGGACTACGATAGAATGCCCCTTTTTCAGTAAAAAGGGTCTCCGGGTCTCTATACTCACCATACGAAACACAGCAGTGCTAAGCTGCTATTTTACGCTGGTATTATGTGAGAGCGTGGTCCTTCTCCGGTCGAGCCGACCCATTCGTGCTACAACTATACTACTAATATAGCTGCAGCATGGCTCTACCACGTATAATTGTATTGTATAATAATATTTCGACTATAAACATCCCAGATATATGATCCATACATGTAACAGAGGTACTTTTTTTAGCTATTTCAATACAAGTAAAATTATTAATACAACTTTCAAAACCAAGCTCACTTAGGATATTTAGGAAGGATGTCACAATTGGGACTTTGATATTAATGTTCATTTCCCCTATAATGACACAGTTTTGCGAAAGATATTTTGATATCATATAGGATAGTGCTTTGATGAAACTATACTTAATAGAAGTCAGGGGACGATATACTGCACATAATACGAATTTTTATTTATCACACTTTGTTTCTACTTCCCTCAACAAACATTCAAAATTAAGCGAGACCGATAATCGCTTAAAAGAAACACTTCTATGGGCATACACTAATATACTGCCACCATTAATGTATCGCAATTTTTCGGTAGTATCGCACTTTTTTACTTAATAATATCGTTACCAAAATTACAACCTACAAATAAGACAAAGATAACTTTTGCATTTATTACAAATCATTATAAATCTTAATATGTGTCAGCTTAACACTGTCAATAACGCTGTAAACGATATTTACCTTGAATGCATCTCAATGATTTTAAAACTTTATCTACATAACACTATGAAGCTACTAAATTTATTTATTTTAAACACTTTTTTCACTTAATGCATACAAGAGCACTATCATTTTATCATTCTTAGTAAAATGTTTGATATTATACGTACGTTACGGCATCCAACGTCCTATCCCAATTACTCATTTATCAGAAGACTATAGAACTATTTGACCTTTATATCCAACATTAAAGAGATGGTTGTAGATATGTTATGGTATATGCAGTAATGAAAAGACGATACGGGTGTTTTTAGATCTAGAAATAAAAGAATAAACTATCATTCTTCTATATCAAACCGTAAAGTCTATTTGAGGACACATGTACCGTCATTGGTCTGGGCATTTGACGTCTAACCTAAACGAGATGTTTATACCGCCATCTAACCGAGACCATTTTAGCATTTCCCATAGTCTCCTCTTACAACACCCACTGGAAGAAATGGGGTGGGTGATTCATTGTTTTACGCTGCCACCATGCAACAGTTGGTCTAATGAAGTAATGTGTTTTCAATTTACGGTCTTTAGGTCCAACCTTAAATGTTGTTCTATAATTTTGAAGAATATCACTTGAGCTAGGCATTACAAATAATGTGTTGATTTATTTTTCAACAATATTTATTATTTATTTATTGACTCTTTATTGTACCTGTATATTTTATTGTATTGTATTGTATACCTTTACATAATTAAGGTGAAAATGGGGTGGGCGGAATTAACGTCTGTCGGCATTTTCTGCCAGTCAATCTATAGCGTGATGCGCTATTCTTGCAGGTGTAAGACTTAACATAAAAGCATTTAAATAAATAATTAAACAGTCATCATTAATATACTGTTTATATTTACATACAATATATATTTTACATATGATATTATAAAAATATATAAAAAACTTTTATCCATTTAATTCTTAGAGTATTTTTAAGCATAGCTTGCTTATAAATACTCTAAAATTTAATGTCGTTACGGTAAAATATCATTCTAATTATAAAACAACGTTTTGTTAACAAGTCAAGAAGTATTCACGAGCTAACCTCTTTAAAGAACACTTGTTCCGGACTTTTCTTAAATCTTCGGGTAAGGAATTCCAGAGAAGTGCAGCTTGAATAGTAAAGGATTTACTAGTGAACCCAGTAAAGTGACTTGGAATGATAATTTTATGATTAGACGAGAACCGAGGAGGAAGATATTACTTCGACATCTACATTTATCTTCGATTAAGAATCAAAATGCAGTTGCTTTGTCACCCGTGAGGACTAAGATGGAATGCCTCGTTTCCAGTAAAAAGGATCTACGGTTCTCTACACTCACCATACGAAACACAGCAGCATTAAGCTGCTATTCTGTGAGAGAAGTATAAAATAAAATATATTTAATAAGTATACAAGGAATCAAGAATTAAATCCTTAATTGAAATATGTCTGTTGGCCACAGAATTCACTTACCACAAGGTTGACTGTGTGCTCGTTTGTCACCACATATTCTCTTTCTTTATTATACGCCAGTGTTTGACTAAAATATTTCATGGTAAGTTTTCCCTGATGATAAATCTATTTAATTTCAAAAACTAAAAATGTCAATTAAATTAAATTAAAAAACTGACAATATACAATTTATTTCTTCTATGGCGCGATGATGCCATAGAAGAAATAAATGTGGAAATATCGTTTTAATTTGGAAGAGTTACATTGTTTAATTAGGAATGATAATACATTAATTGAAGTTGAATGATATAATATAACTTTCAAATATTTTTTTCGGTACGATACGCGCGACACCTACTGTAAGTTAATGCCTATGCCTATAACCTTCGCGCAAGTGCAAGCAATAAGTTGACAAATTTTTAGTGCATTCTGATGAACGTTATGGCAGCGCATAAAATACGAACAAACAAAAATTATTTTTTATATATTAGATTATCATTAAAAACACCATTTATTTTATACTATTTATTAGAGTTTTATCAAATAGTGTACAACTAACTTTACTAACCCCGTGTACAACTAATCCCCGTGTACAACTAACCCCGTGTAGTGGCGGGTAAGAACACCACTACCCCATATCTTCCGTGGGTGTCGCTAGAGGCGATAGAGGGAAACTGCAGAAGATGGCAGCAGCATCTTTCTGATAAGAGCAAAACAATAATAAAACTGCGGTTGCCAACCCGCTCGCCGAGCGTGGCAACTATGGCAATATTACCCCCATGATGAGAATTACGAAGAGACGGCGCTCAGTCCCCGCAGCCCTGATATTCCTGGCTACGGTGGCGAAAATGGTAACGGCCGGGCAGGGGTGCTAAGAATCTCCGGTGGAGGTTCGGTTGCACATAAGACGACTCGACCTGGCAACATAGTTAATTAGTTTTTCTCGCGTGCGCACTATTTTAAATAACTATCACATTGACGGGCTGCCGATGACAAGAGTCAGAGAAGTTAACGCACGCACCCTGAGGACTGACGAGAAGATCCTGGAGTTGGAAGAAGAGATATACAAGTTGCGCTGGAATATTATAGGAATATCCGAGGTCCGAAGAGAGGGGGAGGATATGGTAATCCTCGAATCCGGCAACTTGTTCTATCACCCGGAGGGCGACCATCTGTCGCAAAGAGGTGTCTGATTTATCGTCCACAAGTTTCTCGTTAACAACGTTGTAAAGATTGAGAGTGTGTCGGCGAGGGTTGCGTACCTTATACTCAGAATCACCAAACGGTATTCGCTAAAGGTCATACAGGTTTACGCACCAACCTCGGCATAACCTGATTAGGAGGTGGAGGAAATGTATGAGGATATATCTAGAGTCATGCATTCCTCCAAAACCCCCTATACGGTGTTAATGGGAGACTTCAAAACTAGGCACAAGAGAGAACGGTGAGCTGAAAGTAGGGCAATTCGGAATAGGCCAACGAAACCTAAGGGGCCAGCAGCTGGCCAACTTCATGGAGAAAGAGGGACTCTTTATGATGAACTCTTTCTTCAAGAAGCGGCTCCACAGGAAGTGGACCTGGTCGAGCCCCGACGGTTCGACAAAAAATGAGATTAACTTCATTACAACGACCAGACAACAACTGTTGAGTGATGTCTCAGTGATCGCGAGGGTGAAAACTGGTAGCAATCACCGAATGGTTAGAGCCACACTGAACCTAAACATTAAGTTGGAGAGGTCTCCTCTAATGAAGTCAACGCTCCGTCCCCCTCGTGCTCTAATCCAGAGTCCCGAAACCTTTTAGCTCGAGCTACAAAACCGTTTTCAGTGCCTACAAGATTTCGATACAGTGGACGATATGAATGACAAGGTCGTGGAAACTGTCCATGCGGTTTTAGCTAAGTTTTGCAAGACCCACCGCAGAAGAACACAAAAACTCCCCGATCACACTCTTAATCGGCTGTTAGACGGGAAATGAAGCTGCAGTCTTCAGCAGATTCGACAGCGTACAGGCAACTGAACAGACAGATCTCCAAATGCATGCGGCGGGACTTACGCAACTTCAATACAGCTCGTATTGAAGAAGCGATCGAGCGGAACCAGGGCTCCAAAGTCTTCGTTAGAGATCTGTCTGCCAGACAGAGCCACCTGTCGAAGCTGAAGATCGAGTGTGGTAGCGTCGTTTCTGGGACGCCTGATATTTTGAGTGAGATTGAGAGGTTCTACGGGCAGCTATACACATCATCGTTGGAGCCACATGCAAGTGTGAGTAACGATCCAAGAGCAAGTCTTACCCGATACTGTTCCGATGATATTCCGGACGTCAGTCTGAGCGAGATTAGAATGGCTCTCCAGCACCATAAAAACGGCAAGGCCCCAGGTGAGTATGGAATTACAGCGGAGCTTCTGAAAGCGGGTGGAAAACCGGTACCTAAAGTAGAAACTCTTTAATTCTGTCCTCCATGGTGGCACTACACCGGAGGCGTGGAGCAGAAGTGCAGTGGTCTTTTTCTTCGAGAAAGGCGACAATGCTCTCTTGAAGAACTACAGACCGATTTCCCTTCTGAGGCGCGTCTACGTGCTATTTTCGAGAGTCATTACGAATCGTCTCGCACGAAGACTCGACGACTTCCAGCCTCCCGATCAAGCCGGTTTCCGAAAAGGCTTTAGCACCATACATACATACCCTTCGGCAAATTGTACAGAATTCCGAGGAGTACAATTTGCCTCTATGTCTGGCGTATGTGGACTATGAGAAATCCTTTGATTCCGTAGAAATTTGGGCAGTGCTGCAGTCCCTTCAGCGGTGCCAAGTTGACTGTCGGTATATAGAAGTGCTGAAGTGTTTGTACAGTAGGGCTACGATGGCTATCCGAGTACAGAACCAGAGTACGAAACCTATCCAACTGCAGAGAGGTGTAAGACAGGGCGACGTTATATCCCCGAAACTCTTCACTGCTAAATTGGAAGACGTTTTCAAGCTACTGGACTGGAAAGGATACGGTATTAACGTCTTTGGCGAGTACATCACTCACCTTCGGTTTGCCGACGATATAGTCCTCACGGATAGGTCTTAAGATGAACATGGGCAAAACAAAAGTCATGTGTAACGTCCATGTCACACCTATGCCGGTAGTTGTTGGGGACACTAAGCTCGAAGTTGTTAACAAGTATGTTTAGCTGGGACAAATAGTCCGACTAGGTAAGTCCAACTTCGACCGAGAGGTCAATCGACGGATTCAACTCGGCTGGGCAGCGTTCGGGAAATTACGGCATATCTTCACGTCAGGTATACCTCAAAACCTAAAAATTAGACTGTACAAACAGTGCGTGTTGCCAGTGATGACCTATGAAACTGTAATGTGGTCCTTCACTGCTGGCCGTATGAGGAAGCTCAAGGTCGCTCAGCGAGCTATGGAGAGGGCTATGCTCGGGGTTTCTCTGCGTGATAAACTTAGAAATGAGGATATCCGCAGTAGAACTAGAGTTACCGACATAGCCCAAAGGATTAGTAAGCTGAAGTGGCAGTGGGCCGGCGATATATCTCGAAGAACCAACAACCGATGGGGAAAAAATTTCTCGAGTGGCGGCCTCGTACCGGCGGACGAAGTGTAGGGCGTCCCCCCACTAGATGGAGTAACGACCTGGTCAGTGAGACATGCAGTAAGTCGATGTATGCAGGTGGCTCAGGACCGTGCTTTGTAGCATTCCTTGGGGGAGGCCTATGTTCAGCAGTGGACTTGTGAAGGGCTGTAATATGATGATGATAATGAACTAACTTTAATCGAAGAACGCTACGGATTCGTTGTCACCTCTGAAGAATAAGCTGAAATGCCTCCTGGCCTGTAATTATATTGGCTTTATAACCCTGTAAACCGGAACAGAGGGACTCGTATTTAGAAAAGTATCCATTACCATCTATAAAATATATTTAACATTATAAGTGCATTTACAGTATCTAACCGTACGGGGATCAACGAAACTCAACGTGGTTTAAAATTGTTCCCTTCGGTATCATAGCGGCAGTTAATTACTTTTGAATATTCATAAGCCAGTAAATCTCTCCCAGTTTTAATTTTTTGTATAAATATGGTTAAGTGTGGAAAATATCCTAACGTTTTATAAATGGCAGAGCTAAATTAGTTTTTCGGTTCTCCTGTCATTAGTTTTACTAACTTTTTTTATATCAAATCTAGTATTTTGAGACTATTACCGTGTAGCTGAAGTGTCAATGGGCTGGCCTTATAGCTCGAATAACTGACTATCGATGGGAAAAGGTTTTCGAATAGCCTCCATAAGCAGCAAGTGTTAGTGTAAGGCGGCCTCTATGTATATAAAATATACATTTAAAATTAAAATTGTGATTTGGTACTACAATCGTCAACCCGCCTATCAAGCGTGATGATTTAAGCAAGCCCTCCCTACAACCGCAGATGCCAATGTTCAGCAGGAGAATTTTTCGAACAGACATTTTAAGGAATATTTTCTGCTGCATTTAGCCTTAAATAACAGCCGCAGGACAATGGCAGCCATTTTTAAAATTTAGTAGTTTCGCTTACTATATTCTTTTAGAATTTGAGTATTCGGATCCCTAATATAGTTGATTATTCTTTACATACTCCTACTATATTTTGTATTACAACCCTAGCTGTCATTAACCTCATGAGTTTATTCATAATCTGTCCTAATGGGTAAGATCATCATAACTTCAAGGTTATCTCAAAACAAGATTAAATAGGCTTTTGTTAGGGTAAAAGTTGTTTACCATTTAGCTTCACCACCAGCTGGATTGTAGTAAAAGCTGGCTTATTATAAGTAAAAAGGCATAACCAATTTTCGGTATTAATATCAATTTTTAGATAGTAAAACATTATAAATATACACAGATATTTTTTAGCAATTAAGCTTGATTTTTTTTTTCATATTTATTTTTTCTTTCATTATTAGAAATATTTGAAATTATTAGAGGTAATCTGCACCTCTGAACTTTACATTGTGCATATTTTTTCTATAAAACTGAAGTGACAATCAAGCATATCCACCAGTTGGTAAGTAGATGCCGTGGCTCATCTCATCACTTTTATCTATCCCCAATTAAGAATTAAAATGTTGATATGTTTTCACCCCTATAGAATGCCTCAGTAAAAAGGATTTCTGGTTATCTACTCTCACCATACGAAACGCAGCAGCATTAAGCTGCTATACTACTTTGGTATTCTTTGGCAACGTGGTTTTTCACCGGTTGAGGTGACTCATTCGTGCTAAAACTGTAATATAGCTGTGGCGTGGCTCTCCTACGTTAAAAAAGGTCTAATGCCACCCGACCATCGATGATTAACGCTACGTAAACTGCATCACACTAATACAAATATACATTTAAAATATTATTTAAAAAGATCAGGGAACGAATTACTGCAATAAATTTGTAAGATATTCTACATAATTGAATGGAGCTAACAAAATTAACATAATATTCTTCATTACTTTTGTGCGCCATGAAAACTTGAGTGGATAGTATCTAATCAATATTCGAAACACAAACTATACGTTTTCCTTGTACTTTGAAACATCAAACAAAGTTATCTAAACTAGTTACTTAATTATTAACGTAGATAATCTACTTTGAGGTTTTCATTATGGCCTTAATAAAATAGGGAATATTATGATATCACAATATAATATCCGAATATTTTAAATACATATTATATTAAGTTTGTCAATACAGTGGCTTTATTACTGCTTAAAGCAAGTACATTAATAGAAAGAATGTGCTGTCCTTAACATACCTTTCACGCTGGTTCTTAATACTAAATTCCTCCGCATCGCTATCTAGTTAATGGTCAAATATTATATATACAGGTTTATCCAAACAGTGACGTCCAAAAGAAAAATTTAAATTTCTCACACCTAGGGGTATCCGAAAATATCCCATGTGTGTAATCCAATTTTTTGTAGTTTTCGAGTTATAATTTATTTTGTATTTTTTAGTGTCTTCTGCCGGTGGGACTTTAAAATTCATAACTTTTTTTATAGTAGTTATTTTTCAGATTTTATTCTTTTGACATGATTGTCTTAAACAATGTTTTAACACATAAAATATTAAACTTCCTAACATTCCTGCAAGTTACTTAAAAAAGTATGAAAGTAAGAATTTTAGTTTTTAGTGGGGTAGACTCAAATTTTCACCCTTAATTTAAAAATGCAAAAAGGAGTTTTCATAGGTTCTAGCTGACTTTAGAAACTTTGCATGTCCCTAAGCTATTCAAAACATCAAAAAATATTGGTACTTAACGGGCTATTATTCGATGTAATCGGCCTTCGAAGCTGAAAGCCATTAGACCATCGTTTTGAATTATACCTATAAATATGCTATGAACAACATGTGACAACGTGAACAAGGTAGGTTCACTGTTGTTACATGACAACAATGAACCTACTTAGCTTACCTTAGCTTCCAGAATTAATATTTTATTTTTATAATTTACATCTATTGGAACATCACACTCTGCTATGAATTTAAAAATGAAACGTGAAATCGTTTTAATTGACATGTGATATGCGTATACGCTAACAGACGGAAGTGGTTACATAAGTTTTCCATTTTGCTAATTTAGCTACGAAACGTCAATCAAACCATTCGTAGGGCACAGTATGCAAAAGGGTATACAGGTTGGTCCAAACAGTGACATCCAAAAGAAAAAATTAAGTTCCTCACACCTAGGGGTATTCGAAAATACCCCATGTATGTTATCCGAGTTTTTGTACTATAATTTTTTTTGTATTTTTTTTAGTGTTTTCTGTCGGTGGGGCTTCAAAAATTCATATCTTTTTTTGTAGTAGTTATTTTTCAAATTTTTTCTTTTGACATAATTTCCTAAATGATACTTTCACAGATAAAATAATAAACTTCCTATCACTCCTGCAAGTTACTCAAAAAAGTATCGAAATTAAGATATTTGGTTTTTAGGGTAGACTCAAACTATCAACCTCAATTTAAAAATACAAAAAGGAGTTTCCATAGGTTCTACCTAACTTTAAAAACTTTGCGATTCTCTAAGATATTCAAAACATTTAAAAAAAAAATTAACGGGCTATTATTTGCTGTAATCGGCCTTCAAAGGTGGATAAAAAAAAAGTTCATAAAAAAATTATGTTTTAAAAAATTATTTTTCACTAAAACTCCAGTAAAATAACACGAGCTAGACACGTACAGCACAATAATTCATAATTTGAGCATTGTCAAACGGGTTTTCGACCCTTCATGGCCAGGTAACAATTAGACCGGTTTTTATCTGCTCAGTGAAGCCCTCCCTCATACCCCTTTATCCCTGACGTGTCTAGTTCATTAGTTTAGTCGTTTACTGCCATCGCGCATGTTGAAACTGCTCGTTTATTGGCGTTTGACGTTATTTTCGTTCCTTTGTACTACTTTCGCTGTGTTAACTGGACTATGATTTGCCTCAAGGTAACCTGTGCTTGTGTTTTGGACTCCGATTTGCCTCACAATAACCTGTGCTTGTGTTTTGGACTCTTGATTTGCTTTAAGAACATTGTCTTTCATGAGTTACTCACTAAGCCAATACGCAGAGATACATTTTTATTATGGCGTTGCCCAAGTCAAAGGTTAATCAGCTGCAAGGCTTTTTGTAGAAGGACCAAATGATCCAGTCATTTGGTTTTTATTAACGTCCATAACACCCTGATGACTGGACGTGTCCCCGTTCGCAATCAATCTTGCGAACCAGCACCCCGGAATCCGGATCAAGTTGAAAAAGTCGTGGAAGAAATCCAAGAAGAATAGCTACACGAACTGGAGTTCCACGAACTTCGGTTCTAAGAATTATAAAGGTGAGCCTTAAAATATGCTGTAATACCAGTTTTAAGATTTTAACTTGTGATAATTATGAGTTTTTTTTTGTTTTGCAGAAGGTTACAGCTCCACGAATCTGATTACCGAAGAAGAGTAGTTTTTTGTGAAACCATGTTACAGAGATCTGAAAAAGACCCTGATTTCTTCAAAAAAAAATACTTCGAACAGACGAATCAAGATTTGAAAGGACTGGAATTTTTAATATCCTCAATTACCATAGCGGGGCCATCGAAAACCCACGTCTGGCTAGGGCATCGAACTTCCAACAACACTTTAGCGTAAATCTGTGGTCTGGGATCCTAAATGGAGAATTTATTGGTCCCTTTGAATTGTCATCCAGGTTAGATGGACGGACTTTTAAATTTTTTACAAAATCACCTTTATGAATTGTTGAAAGACGTGAACGTTGCGGTACGACAACAAATTATTTTTCAAAATAACGGTGCTTCTTGCCACTACGCAAGAAAATTAAGACAGCATCTCAACGTAAGTTTTCGACAAAACCGATCGAATGACCTGCACGTTCGACAGACCTAAACCCTATAGACTTTTATTTGGGGATTTTACAAGGAGTTGCGCGCGGGAATTAGCTCATTCACGTTCTTTCAGACAGTAAAACATAACTTTTTAAAACGTTGTCGTCTTTGTATTGAAATAGGAGGACGTCATTTTGAAAACTTGTTTTAATAAACAATTAAAATGATTAATTTTTGTCATACAAAAATAAGCCCAAATGACCTAATGAATAAATTACACCTTATTTCCTTTACGTTTTACAAATTATCATCAGTCTTATTATCATCTTCATCGGTCAATTTGTGTATACTTGAATGCAATTGAGAATTTTCCACTAAAATTTTCCGTAGGAATGGCAAAAATAGGCAAAATATTTTTTTAAAGCTTAAAAAAATTTTGTGGATTTTTAGCTTCGAAGGCCGATTACAGCGAATAACAGCCCGTTAAGTACCAATATTTTTTGTTGTTTTGAATAGCTTAGGGACATGCAAAGTTTCTAAAGTCTGCTAGAACCTACGAAAACTCTTTTTTGTATTTTTATATTAACGGTGAAAATTTGAGTCTACCCCACTAAAAACTAAAATTCTTAATTTCGATACATTTTTAAGTAACTTGCAGGAATGTTAGGAAGTTTAATATTTTATGTGTTAAAGCATTGTTTAAGACAATCATGTCAAAAGAATAAAATCTGAAAAATAACTACTATAAAAAAAGTTATGAATTTTAAAGTCCCACCGGCAGAAGACACTAAAAAATACAAAATAAATTATAACTCGAAAACTACAAAAAATTGGATTACACACATGGATATTTTCGGATACCCTAGGTGTGAGAAATTAAATTTTTCTTTTGGACGTCACTGTTTGGACCAACCTGTATAAATAATATTTTACCATTAACTAGATAGCGATGAGGAATTTAGTATTATGAACTAGCGTGAAAGGTATGTTAAGGACAGCACATTCTTTCTATTAATGTACTTGCTTTAAGCAGTAATAAAGCCACTGTATTGACAAACTTAATATAATATGTATTTAAAATATTCGGATATTATATTGTGATTTCATAATATTCCTATTTTATTAAGGCCATAATGAAAACCTCAAAGTAGATTATCTACGTTAATAATTAAGTAACTAGTTTAGATAACTTTGTTTTGTTTCAAAGTACAAGGAAAACGTATAGTTTGTGTTTCGAATATTGATTAGATACTATCCACTCAAGTTTTCATGGCGTTCTGTATGAGAAAATTATGTTAATTTTGTTAGCTCCATTCAATTATGTAGAATATCTTACAAATTTATTGCAGTAATTCGTTCCCTGATCTTTTTAAATAATATTTTAAATGTATATTTGTATTAGTGTGATGCAGTTTTCATAGCGTTAATCATCGATGGTCTTGTGGCATTAGACCTTTTTTAACGTAGGAGAGCCACGCCACAGCTATATTACAGTTTTAGCACGAATGGTGGTTTTTCACCTCAACCGGTGAAAAACCACGGTGCCAAAGAATACCAACGTAACATAGCAGCTTAATGCTGCTGCGTTTCGTATGGTGAGTGTAGATAACCAGAAATCCTTTTTACTGAGGCATTCTATGGGGGTGAAAACATATCAACATTTTAATTCTTAATTGGGGATAGATGAAAGTGATGAGATGAGCCACGGCATCTACTTACCATCTGGTGGATATGCTTGATTGTCACTTCAGTTTTATAGAAAAATATGCACAATGTAAAGTTCAGAGGTGCAGATTACTCTAATAATTTCAAATATTTCTAATAATGAAAGAAAAAATAAATATGAAAAAAAAAAATTAATTAAGCAAAAAATATCTGTCTATATTTATAATGTTTTACTATCTAAAAATTGATATTAATACCGAAAATTGGTTATGCCTTTTTACTTATAATAAGCCAGTTTTTTACTACAATCCCAGCTGGTGGCGAAGCCTAAATGGTGCTTTACCCTAACAATAGCCTATTTAATCTTGTTTTGTAGATAACCTTGAAGTTATGATGATCTTACCCATTAGGACAGATTATGAATAAACTTATGAGGGTTAGTGACAGCTAGGGTTGCCGACTGCACTACAAAATATAGTAGGAGTATGAAAAGAATATTCAACTATATTAGGGATCCGAATACTCAAATTCTAAAAGAATATAGTAAGCGAAACTACTTAATTTTAAAAATGATGAAAGGGATGTTTTGGCTTTCAACTTATTGGTAAATCTATCCATGATGCAGCTCTCAGCTAGAAGCAGACCTGTGGATTTGGTAGTGCATATTTACATATGACAAAATGGGATGATGGAGCCTTCCTCACTATAAGACGGCTAAAGTGAGTCCATTAGACCATCATTTTGAAGGATACCTATAAATATGGTATGAACAACATGTGACAATGAAGGTTCACTGTTGTTACATGACAACATGTAACAACAGTGAACCTATCTTGTTCTAGTCGTTTGTATGAAAATTGTGATGTGATGAAAAATGAAAAATATTTTGTACTCGAAAATTATAGGTATTTTATTTCGGTATGATTTTTTTTTGCTTGATTGAAATTCCACCTGGTGGTAAGTGGTGATGAAGCTCTAGAGGGTAAATCAACTAATGTTAAAAATTTTAGGACAATTCTTAGTGTTACAAAAGCAAAACTTATTCCAAATTTTATTGTATTTTTACAAATGATAACACAAAAGTTACTTTTGATAATTGAAACATCACAAAATGCTAATATAAATCATAATTGTGATTAGACCGTTTTAATTTGCGGCCAATGCGGAGAGCTATAAAGTAAACCAAAAACATTAAAATCTCCATTGTTCTTTACTGATACTCTGGTTTTCGTTTATTAAATGTTATAAATGGGTTATTCATTTTAAATGTTAGTCGCATGTCCAGCAGTGGACTGTTACAAGCTCATGAATAAGATTAACAGTTTACATCTGCCATATTTTTACTGACTTTATATTATAGAAGTTCGAATTTCGCAGGTAACGCGCGATAGATATTATTATATAGGCATAGAAACGAACACATATATATGAGTAAGTACCAGCCAAAATATTCTTCCTGTTGGGCGCCGATCGATTAAAATAATTAAGACTATAGTATTGTTAATTGATATATTTATTATACAGCATACAATACAAATCATAGGAACTATTTTGTTACTCGTCAATGTGTTAATATTTTTGTTCGGTTATGTGTCAAAATGTCTCAAATTAAAGTGTTATAAGAAAATTAGGTCGAGAAACAGCTGATATTCTACGTCATGATGCAATTGAAAAATATTAAATTGTCTCTAGGTATTAAAACAGTGATCTGTACACACGGCAGTAGTAAAAATCACTGCTTACAATATCTTTTAGTCAAGTCTCGAAAAGAAGGGCGACGCAAGGGCAGTGTTTTATATTACACGAACCATTTCGAGCTTCTTTCGACCTTCTTATTACTCAAAAAGTATTAGACTTACACACTTGCAATTGGGCATGTCTAGAATTCCAAATTTCATGTTAAGCCCAACAAAGTTATTTTCAAGTACTAATTTATTTATTCTACAAGAAGTTTTTTTTTCTTTATTTGGATCACCAACAGATGATACACAATACTAACAAAAATATAACTCAACACTGCAACTACATGGTATGTGTTCATCTTCTTACAAGTAACCACAACTTACGTAAATAGCGAAGTGATTTTTTAAAAGAAAAACAGATAATAATATGCTAATAAATATACATGGAAAACCAGATTTGCTATAGCTACAGTTGTTGAATTTAATGCTTACAGTCTATATAATATTAATAATAAATCTACTAATTTTATTACACATTTCTGAAATTTTTATGGATCAAATTCTTAAATCAAGACAAAGGTGTATACATTATATCTATTTCTATGGAATTTGGTATATGGTTGTATAATGACATCATTCTAGTAAGTGAGGAGTTGCGACCTAAATTACTTTTACAGGGACGTTCTTTGAACAGCTTGTAAACCTTAAAGCGCGGTAACTTATTTGGCACAGATATATTTATTTTACTTAGAAGTTGTGGGCAGTCGATATGGTTATGTAATAATTTATGCAAGAAAATAAGATCTAGTGTTTTCCTTCTATTGTAAAGTAAACATTTATTTAGATAACATAATATACAATATTTTATTATATTATACAATATTAAGAACTATTATTCAAAAAAAACTATAACTAATTATCATACAGTCCTACACCTCGCGGTATCGTGCCAAGAACGCTGGCTGCGTTGCCCCGTTGAATGGCTATACTTAGCCTTTGAGCGAGAAAAGAACCAGCCTCTTATCACCAGCAGCCGCAGATGGAGTTCCTTTAGGGACTTCACCGCACTGACCGATAGTATCTACAGCAAATGGCACAAATATGCCATCTCTCAGAGACTCATATTTGCGCCACTTACTCAGTTCAGCTGCCCGGCTCTAAACGAGGTACCCCTAAGATGAGAGGCCGCAAAGTGTCTACATAGTAGCATCCCACACTAGGGCTTTACCTCTCTCCCAAGGACCAATGTCATACCATCAGGTCTCCTGCCATCGTCTCTAAATATTCCACAAGGCTCTAAAACCGAGGGAACATTTATAGAGACAAGAGTCCTTCGGATGACATCGTTCAAAGAACCGTGCCGTGAAAACCTACCAGCACTTTTATTTATTTATTTATTTATTTATTTACACATGATAGTCCGTGGAGCCCAAATTTGTCGACGCTGCTACCACAGGGGCACTGCTGGGGTTGACAAATCGCCGCTCCTAGTCGGATTCCTACGGCGATGCGCAAGCTTTCCCCATCAAGTAATGTGCCGAGATTACTTGATGGTAAAGCGTGTAACCAGTGACTAGATTCCTTAGTCGAAACAGCTAGAAGGCGTGCCTTATCTTGGTCACTATGGAAATTATGAAACAAATCTTTCTACACGCCACATACCAACGGAATATCCCACTGTTTTTTTTTGGTTAATTTCCAGTGGAACATTTTCGCCAGGACAGAGCGTTTGCCATGTCTGCCCTGTCTCCGTACCAAAGCACAGGTCTACTTTATTATTTAAAATTATGTTACATAAATCACTGACGCTATGCACGGAAGCAAGGAAAGCAGGCAATGCAATACTATAAAGATGTCTCACACCAATACCACCAAATTTTATAGGTAAAGTAGCTTGAGTCCAGGCTGTTGTATTTAAAGTTAAGTTTATAATTTTTTCTATAGCTATTTTAAGATTATTGTCAATATCTTTTAAAATACCCGAAAATTTCCAGACTGGACGCGAGCGGAATAAGTATGTAAATCTGGGTACAAGGAGACAACATTTTAAAATAGTAAGAGCAATGTGGGGGTTTAATTTATACAATTTATCAACGTGGTTTAAAAACTGATCAAATTTTGTTTTTAAAATAGTTTTAATACTATTGTAAAGTGTTGTCATTTTAAAATATTTAAGTTTGTTATCATATGAATTTAATAAATATGATTTCTTTGTGTAGTGACATAAAAAGCACAAAAATCGCTTTTGAATTTTTTCAATACGGTTCTTGTGTACTTCATAAAATGGATTTCAGACTTGAGGACAGTATTCCAGAATACTCCTCACTAATGTATTACATAGCAATATAATAGTTTTAGGGTGCTTAAATTGTCTAGTATTCCGCATAATAAAACCCAACATTTTGAAGGACCTTTTTATGATATCATCTAGGTGAGTATTAAAACTTAATCTGCTGTCAATCATAACAGCAAGGTCTCGAATAATATAAGCCGGTTCTAAAGGTGTGATATTTATCTTATATTGGAATAAATAAGATTCTTTGTTACGTGAGAAAGTAATGACGTGACACTTATTCACATTCAATAGCATTTTATTGTCTCTACACCAATTACACAATCTATGAATGTGCTCTTGTAGCAATACACTAGCATTAATGCTTCTTATTGGCCTTAACACCTTAAGATCATCCGCAAAAGTGTAAGGCTCAGAGTTAAGAAAGCAATCTACTATATTATTTATAAATATTGAAAACAAGAGTGGACCAAGGTTTGAACCTTGAGGAATACCTGATGTGTCGACAAATGTTTTCAATCTAGCTCCATTAACAACCACAAATGATTGGCGGTCTTTTAAATAGGACGTAAGCCACTGTAAATTACAGCCCCCAATACCAAAGTGAGATAATTTATGAAGAAGTATTTCATGGTCTACTTTGTCGAATGCCTTGCTAAGTATATATTGTATCGACTTGAATGCGTTGATTGACAAATTCCGTCAAGGTTTCCACAAAGTCGACCATGTTCGTGTAGATCCACTACCTCTGATAAATCCATGCTGCTCATTTGTTAGCTGAGTTTTAACATGGATGTAGAGATAAGAATAGATATTACATTCAAATACTTTTGAGAAAATAGATACAATTGATATTGGTCTATAATTTTTTATGTCTCGCTTAGAGCCATCCTTATAAATTGGCACAATTTTAGTTTCTTTCCAACGTCTTGGAAAGGTACCTGATTTTAGAGACTTATTAAATATTATGGTAAGGAGGCGTGACAGTTGTTTAACGTATGTCATCGGATCCGTCCCTTGCATAAAATATTTTTAATTTGATGAAGACTTTTCATTTAGTTTTATAGGATTTAAGGTATTCAGCTGCTCGTCAGTATTTTTATGTTACAGTTATTCACATTAGTAAATGATGTAGCATTATGGTAAATTAATGAAAATATTTTGCAAACAACTCACAAATCTTTACTCAGCTAACTCATTTTCAGAAACATAAATGATAAATTATTACTTCTACCTTTCGATTCTGTTACGGTAGTTATTATAACTTAAAGATAATAATTTTCACTTCTTTTTAGTATTTCATAACTGATATTATCTAAAGGATAGTGATATTTTTTGTAACGAAGACGTATTTTATTTTTTCTTTTAAAATTTTGATAAGATCTCCGCGGAAGTAGTCAGAGGAACATGAGCTGTAATAATTTTGCGTAAGGTTGCGTAAAAAACGTTAACCATTTCATTGACATTATCATGGCGCAGAAGCGACGATAACCAATAAATTTTTTGCAGATCATCGATTATAGAACTGTAATCTGCCTTAAAATAGTTAAACCGTGGAATTCGGCATCTGTGTATATTTTGATATGAGGGTAGTGAAACAGTGAACTCCAATAGAGGCTGGTATAAATCGACTCTGACCAAAGGATTGCCACTATCCTCGAGGTAAATATCTGAAAATGTAGAAAACACGAGATCAAATGTTTTAGCGTTTTGCTTTGTACATGATTATATTGTTTCACACTATTCAAAGCTAAAAATTCGCAAAAAAAATTATAGGAAGATTAATGTGAATTTACGGGATTCAAAAAACAGCCATCGTCACTATTGCACCATTTTATATTTGGCATGTTAAAATCCCCAACCAGAAGAGCATCCGAATGTTCAGATATAATATTACTAGAATTTTCTACAAACTGTTCCAAGTCTGTCTGATTTATAGAAGGTGGAAGATAAACTACACCAACACAAATATTAAGATAACGTTTGCCTCTCTTTTATTGAATAGTAAGCCATAATTCTTCTTATTTACTTTTAGTTTCTATTTTATATGATTCGAAATGTTTACGTACTGCTATCGCTACTCCCCCTCCAGTTTTTTTACAGGATGATGCATTAATATTACGATCTCTCCTATACACAACACAGCGTTTATCGAACAACTCTGAATTAAATACGTTAGACTGCAACCAGGATTCCGTAACAAAATAATGTCGTAATCGTTATTATAAAGTCTACAATTTTAGTATTAAGACCTCTTACGTTTTGATTGTAACAATTTATAGACTTCATAGACATTATAACATTTAATATGAAATCATACACACTAATTTTACACTGTATGCAACAACTAAAGCTAAAGTTATATTTTGTTCAGCGATTCAATATTTTTAATAAAAAGTTGTTACTGACAATAATGGATCGTGGTCGGGATGATGATGGATTGGCTTTTGCTATCCTAGTACACACATGTATGTCGCTTTTTTTAAGGTCGAATGATACAGTTTTTGCTAATTGCATTACTGTCAAGATAAGGTTCTCAGATTTGTGCTCAGGTACACACTGACTCTCGATATTAGCAGCACGTGCGTTATTCCAGTTGTTCTAGACGTTTTTTAGTTCCTTATTAAGAGTTTTCATTTCAGCTGCCTCTTTCAGAAGTCGTGTGTTATTTTCATTATTTCTTATGGAATCTATTTTTATTTTTTCGTATTGTTAGTTGATAAATTCCATTTATTCCTTCATGGAGCTAAGCTATTTTTGAAGAATTATTACCTCAGACTCGACAGAGCGTATTTCAGAGCTAATAGTATTTTTTATCATGCCATTAATTTTATTTCTAAAGATATTACAGAGTTCACTTCGAATAATCTCCCTGATATCTTCTTTAGTTAAACATATATGTTCAGGTTCTTGTAATATTTGTTTTGTGGGCTTTTTTTGTGGGTAGGTGTTAAAAAAGTAACAGCTGATTTGAAGTTCTCGTAAATATTTATTAAATAAAATATAATTTATACAGTGTTAACTTTAGTTATTAAAATATTGGTTTACAATATCTTTTGGAAAATAAGTTTTTCATAAACTTTGTTCCTATAACCAACTTTCAAGCACTTACACCCTTCTCCCAATACATCAATTAAACTAGTACAATCATTTCAAGAAATGATTTACTATTGCTCCTTTGAAACTACAATTATGGCAAATACATCTAATGTGGAAAATATACAAAGAGAATTGGAAGAGAGTTGGACCTTGAAGATGTCAGAGTTTGAGAAAAAACTGAAAGCTGCATCAACTCCAACTTACACAAATTTGTACAGCTGAATTTTATGCTTTCAAGAATTTAGTTTGTTCTATGCTTAATCTGCTGAGAAATCAGATCAATAATTGTCTGAAAGGTATTGATGCAATCAATATGCGGCAACGGCAAAATGCCCTTCTTTCTAATGGCATCCCTGAGGTCTCAGGATTGGATATACAGCATGAAGTACTGCAATTGGTGCACTCCAAAATGGGTGTTTTCACACATAACTTGGCACCTGCTTAGAACAATGCCACAGACTCGGCATACAAAAAGTGATCGGATTAGGTCAGTTGTTGTATTTTTCCACAATCATCGTATAAAGACTGAGGTGTGGAATTCTAAAGCAAAATTAAAAGATTCTGTTTTCTACATATGTGAATTTCAATTGCGAATCAATAATCTACATAATGTTTTCTTATATTTACGCGAAGACTACACATTAAATGAAACTAATTTTTACGGATTCTATCGCGTTTAATTTTACTTTTTAATTCCCGACGTTTCGGGTGCTTTACAGCACCCATGATCACGGGGTGGACTGAGATGTTTGACGTCCCAATGTCATAGTTAGCCCGGCTACCTTCAGTTTTTTAATATTAATTTTTGGTTTGATCTACGCAGAATGAGCTTACAGTATCTTGAAGTGTAGCAGTGGTATACTTGGATTTAATTTTATTAATTATAGGATCCCAAGCAGATGGCAGCACCCATCCATCTTCTCTATGAAATTAGGATGTTTTTTTATTTCAATAGCCTCATGCGAATCATCCTAGGTAGGAATCGGTGTTCTTTTGCGAGTTTGTGGTCTATCAAATTTAATGTAATGGTGGGGACAGTAAAATTAAACGCGATATAATCCGTAAAATTAGTTCATTTAATAATCTAAATGATGCTATCGCTAAACTAAACCATAATTTGAAAGCCATTTATTACTGGTCATCGCGGTTTGGCATTTCTGTCAGTCCATCTAAATGTCAAGCAATGCTTTTTGGCAACTCAAGAATGCTAGCAAAAATTGACGTCAGTTACGGGATCAAATTATCATTATAAAATACGGGTGGCAAACCCGTATTTTATAATGATAATTTGATCCTGTTCTCTGACTGGGTAAAAAACTTGGGTTTATACATGGATAAAACGTTGAACTGGGAAAAACAAGTCACTGAGGTCAGCCGTAAAGTCACTGCTGCCTTAAGATCGCTCTATCGTCTGAAAAACTTTCTCCGATACAAAACTAAGCAAATGCAACAAGCATTTGCTTAGTTTTATAAACAATGTCGTCAGCATAATATCAATACTGCTACCTTTATCCAGACATATTATTTATGTATGTATATATGTATTTATGTATATATATATATATATATATATATATATATATATATATATATATATATATAATATAAATTTGTTATGTTTAGTTACTTTAGTCACCTTCCACTAATTTCACCACGCCATGGGTTGAATGCTAACTGGCATTAAGTCCGCCCTTTGTAACCTTTTTATTGGTTAGTACAATAAAGTTTTTAAATAAAAAATGTATCAGTAGACGATTGATCTGAGTCTGCGTAACGCTCGTTGTGATACCCAGGAACAGGCCGGTGTAACTGCATTGTCAGTAAGAATAGTGTTTTCTATGTAGTTGCTCTCACCAGTGTGTTCGCATTATCCCCCTTTTACCTTACTGCATGTAGGACAGATCCAATTCCTTTTCTGAGACTTTGAATAGCTCTGATATACGTCATTAGTTATTCGCAAACACAAATAGTGATAATCATCCGAACATTTACAGCAAGTTATTTCTTCTCCCAGGGCAATTCCTTTGAGATATGCTAGGCATGTTGGTAACATATTGTCAACTTTTCAATGTCTTTTTGTTTGTTCTCAGACATTATAATTTTTAAAACTAATAATTTTAATACTTTTCATAATACTTTTATTTGGTCACAAAACAAGCGTGTTATGGGCTCGAAGACACGATCATTCACACTGCATTTAAATTGACTCGCCACTGGACCAATCGTTCTTATCAGCTGCCGGTTAAATTATTGACTACTTTATAGTTGACGTTTGGGCATTTATTTTAGATTGTAGGGTACATTATTACAAGCAGATCAATAATAAGCACTGCACTAAACATTAATTTGTTATTACAAAATTATTGTCTAGATTTATTGATCATTGGTCTGTTATATAAGCACTGGTTTTCGTTTAAGCTTTTAACTCTTGTTTTTACACAAAATCCGTACAGTTTATACAATATATTTTATTTTTTCCAAGAGAATAACTTGTCACGTCTTCACTTCGCGGCACCTTCATTTCATTTACCCATGTTCCAAGTTAAACAAATACAAAAAATATTTGCGCAAACGCAAGAAAGTACCTTGAAGGTCAAGAATTTATGTAGATCAAAACTTTTCAATATTGAATGATATCCCAACAAAAACATAAATGTGAAAATGTGGCCAAGTTCAATATAATATTTTTGTTGGGATATCATTCAACTTTTTTCAATATTGAATGATATTCCAACAAAAACATAAATGTGAAAATGTGGCCATGTTCAATACAGACTACATTTGGGGTTGTCGGCTTCGCCAAAAAAGATTGAGTTCTAAAGAAATGCCAAGTTCCATAGCAGTTCCTTAAATCATAGCTATAAAGACATTAGAACGTTCTTCAATTAATTTGTTACGTTTGTTACGTTCTTTGATATTGAATTCATAACTTGGCAAGTTTTATGAACAAAAATTGTTTGGATAAAGAAATATTACTTAAAAATTTAAAATTTTAAACTTATATTAACCATTACGTTAAACGTAATCTATTGACTATCAGTATAAATGTATAGGGTCCCATGGAATCTTCGCGTTCCAGTAAAAAGGTGGTATCAAAAAGACTCAACTCTTTTTCCATTTAAAGTCACATTTGTAAGTCTAACATTTGGTGTTATAAATTTTACACATTTAGTTTTATAGCTTAAAGAGAAGCCAAATTTTATGCAGTTGGAATTTTATAAGTGCTCTGTTTTAATTGTGTTATATTATAATAATATAAAAGAGTAGCAGTTTAATTTAAGTAGCAAAATTATATATAAATTGTAATACTTACGTTATAATATAATTGATTTGAGTAAACTTTTATACAATTATTGGTATAAGTATTACGTATGTAATACCTAATTCTAATAATTAAAACTATCCCTTATTTCTTTTTCTTTGTAAATTATCGGCGCCTCAGGAAAGAGAATATCATAGCAAATGTAAAGTCATCCTTCTCAGCGAAAAAATTACCTACGTACGCTGAATGCTAATAAGATGGAAGAATTTAAACCTTTATAAGCCGACATGAATTCAATTTATAATTTAGCATTGTTTTTAATTTTTAAATAGAAAAGAAAATCCTTTCTCAATAAATAAAGGTTTTCGCTTTTATTTTACATTAACAACTATGAAGAAGTTCGTAAGGTTGGAATAATTTTTCTGAAATTTCTGCGGTCAATCAGCTGTGCATCCACTGCCTCAATTTAAAGGCCATTATAATTACGGGCTGTATTCCATTTGTATTAAGTTCCCTGTTTGAACATTAAAGTTGGTTACAAGTGCCCGTGGGCTACAGTAACCTCTTACTATCAGGTACTTAAATAATAATAAAATAAAATAAAGGGTTACTTTATATCTTACCTCTTTTATTATGGTACATTTACAAATAGGACCACTAACTATTAAAGGAAAATGCTACAAGGATGAAGTCTACTAGCACGCTTTGGGTCAACGCGTGCTAGTAGACTACTCTTCGCTGCTACAGATACCTCATAAATACGAGTAGGCCTGCACGCAGCAGTAGAATGTGTGAAGTAGGCTGTAATTTTACTTTTTTACTTTTATTATGATGAGCAGTGCGATAAACTAATCTTTTATACCCCACGAGAAAGGTAAAAGTACAGTGCCATGAAGTGTACAAAGCAATTAATTGTTGAGTAATTTTTTATTAATTAATAAGTATCATCATTTTAGTCCACATGAAATCCAATGCTGAACATATGCTCTACCTAACAAATATGTGACAGAAGACACGTACTATAAAGCACAATCCTGAGCCACGGCCATCTATCGACTACGTTTATCTAGGTCGTTACTGCATCAAGGATCGCTCAATATTGCGCTTGCCAATACGAGGCTGTCACTCCAGATCTTTTCTTCTACTTCAGCTAACAGTTCTTCAAGCTACATAGCTAGCCCATTGCCACTTCAGCTTACCGGTCTTATTGCAATTCACTAGGTCAGTCCTTAGTTACTTTTTAGGTTAAAGACATTTATTTATCTCAGGGGAACGATATACAGTTCGCTTAACAGTAATAAATAGTATATACCTAAAACTGGTCCAAAACCGAGGTTTTGTTGTTGTCAACCAGTTACTCATGTTCTTATGCGAATATCCTCATTACGCATTTTATCATCATCTATTATTAAACCTTCGTATTACGTCAATAATAAAAATTAAATTGAGTTTGTGATAAACATTTTTATTCTTATTTGCAAGTATGTATTTCGGAAGCAACTAGGAATACGCTAGCCGTATAACAAGGTATTTAAGCGAAAGTTACGATACACCCCGAACTCCAATAGCCGCTGCAAATAACAGTCTATCTCTAAAACGAGGCGATGCGGATGCTGCCAAATTGCCTGGCATGCATCTTCGTGCCTTTGCTTTGAATAATATTATAACCAATCGTAAACTCAAACAGCAATTACACAAAGTATAGCTTTTCGTGATTTTTGCAACGTTTGCTACAATTTTTTCATCATAATCCTAAATAGAATCGTACATGTCATATTATATCTTATTTCAAATCTAAAACGATTACGTATGTATTTAAAACTTGTAATGTTAATGAACAAAAATGGAGATAACTCTCTATTTTTGTTCATTAACATTACAAGTTTTAACAAAAATAGAGATAACTCTCTATATTTGTTCGTTGTTTAATTTGTTATTTGTTTATCAAGCGTAATAAGTGATAATAATAGGGGATCAATGGCTTGGTAGCGCAGATGTTAAGCGTTTGCAAGTGTCGCTGCGTGACCATGCGTTGATATATAGGTATGAATCCCGTACGGAAGAACTGTTTGTATGGTCTACAAATAATTGGTCCGTGTTTAGATGTTTGTTCATGTGCAATTTATGTATGTACAACGTTTTTGCAATACAAGTAATAATTTCAGTGTGATATTATTTTAGGAAAACAAAATATTAATTCGCGGGATAACTAATTGCCTCTAGAAAATAAAAATAATTAGTGCGTCTGTTAGTGGTAGAGTTATTTCTGAACGACTTGACCGATTGAGTTCATATTCAACAACATATTCTGTAACAATAGATTTCACTGGTGACGACTCTTCCACTTCAGGAAAAACAGTAAGGAGTAATTGCAGTAAAACCAAATTAAAGAAATAAATAAAGTTGTTGATAAATACACGAAAATACAAAACTTGATAAAAAACTTTTTGACTTAACTTAACACAAATTTCTGATTTCTAAACTTTCAAATTTTGACTTTGATAACGGAACACAACTGATTGATTAAATGTTATTTAACTGATCGTCATCATCAAGTAATTTTAGACAGGCACAATGGTAAAACTGTTATTTTTGTATTTTTATTTTATAGAACCTTTATATAAAACTAATAATTAATAATATTAATATTTTAGATATATATTTTAGATATATTCTTAGATACAAGTTAAAAATTGACTATAATTTCCGAAAAAAAAATTATGAATGAAAAATTTGTTTAATTTGTAAATTGGGATACAAACTTTATTTTAAAGCAGAAAAAAATAAAAATAAAATAAACCTAAAAGAGCGAAGGTGTTATATTTAGAGAGTATGTAAAATATTCTCCAATAAAAAAAATAAAAGAAGTGTGCCCCATAGCTTTATATTTAAGCAACAAAATTAAAACTGCATCCAATAAAATTAACATGACGTGGAGTATAATTAATAGTGAAACGGGCTAGGTCGAACCACGCAATTTGGATTTTCAATTAAATTTTAACAATATTTTAACTCAACTTGATCAAGAAATTGCTACGGCTTTTGAGAAACACTTTACTGATGTCCCTTTTTTGACAACAAAATCTTTAAATTCTTATACTACTGTCGCCCAATCATTGCTAAAACGAAATGTAAAGCCTTGTTCAAAAACTTTTGAATTCCATAGAGTATTGCTAAAAGTTATCGTTAAATATTTTAAAACTATTGATGTTAAGAAACGGTTGACTTATGGAGGATTTCCGTTAAAGTAATTGCATCTATAATAGATACACTAGCACCTCATCTCGCCACTTTTTAATACAACCGTCAAATCTGGTGTGTTTCGTGATTTAATGAAACATAGTAATGTAATACATTTATTTAAATCTGGTAGTACATTAACCCACAATTTTAGACCTATTTTGTACTAATATTTAGAAATTAAAAAAAATCATTTTCTATCAAATCTTAAGTTTATTTTATATAAATGACTTCACACGCGACCGAGGTAACTTTGACTCGCTTCAGTATTGTCCTAGACATATCATCTTAGTGCCGGTGGTAAGCGGGTTTGTTGTAGCAATACGACTTGCCTGTGGACATCGCACACCCCTACCGTTTGTGGGCGGCTTCTTAGCGCATAGCGTTATGATACGTTGGTTATCTTTCGGATTAGCGTGAGTGTGTTTGATAGTACTTTTAAGTGCAGCGAGCATACTCAACTCCATTTCTTAGTGCAATAGCGCTATGATACGTGGATTTTTAGTTAGCAACAGTACCAATTTTGTTACCAAATTCGAAAGGGATCATGTGGGTATGTTGTGGGGCACCATCCGTATGACTGTTGCGTTGATGCTTACTGCTACTTGCGGTATTGCGTCTTGTGATGGATCTGCGGGTTTGCTGCTGAATGACGACGCGTTGTGGTTCTGGTCGATCGAGGTATGCGGGTGGTGATGTCTGCTGGGATTGTATGGGGGCCTTGGGTTTCGTAAGCCCAACGATAGTCGTATTGATGCTTGTTGCGTTCTGCAGCATTGCGTCTCTGCGATGATTGTTTGACGGATCGCTTCTTCTCAATGGCGCTCTTTGCGTCTTAGTTTGACTCACAACCTAAGTAGCTTTAAGTCGAGTCCATTCATTACGAGGCTGCAAACTATCTGACCTCCATGATGTTTTATATAACAACATAATAATATATCTCTGTAAATTTCCGACCTTTGAATGATTGAAGGCAACTTTTGGTGGGTGAGACAAACATGATCGAAAATGCATATACTCAACGTCAGTGGCACAAACCCTTTCGGATGGCGAATTATTACTATTATCTTCAGCCTTTTGGCTATATCTGCCATTGTATTGGTTGGTGGAGAATATGTTTTGTTGACCTCATGCGGGTGGTAGCTGGAGGGAGAATCTGAGGAAGCTCTCAAGGCTGCGGCCGAAAGCCGCGCAACGTGGGACCCATTCCTTGAGGTGAGCGGTAGACTCGGCACGCTCTGCGGCTAATTAGCCGTGCTGATCATGTAATTGGTGGTGCCACACCCATTACGTCTGCAGGACGGCGGTCTGGCAGGTGTTGGCGCTCACGGAGGACTATTTATGCCAGTTGCCTATTATTCGACGTGTTGCCTAAACCGTGTGACGTAAATTCACTGTGGCTGGATTTGATCGTATTCTGTATGGCGTTTACACGCATTGACATGCGCGACTTCAGTCGATGATTGTGCTTACGCACTATCAAGGCCCAAGTCCTCTTTTACTAGTACGCCAGTCATTTTGCTGTGGACTACGGTCCAGTTCCCAACAAGCCCCTTCGGGCGGAGCGCGTTGGTTGGTTGGCGCTCACTGCACACGGCATGTGGAGCTATGTGCCTCCCCACATTTTTAAATATGGAGCGAAGCCTTTGTATCTGGTATTTTTAATAAATATTTAAAAGCCTTTCCAAGTGGGAAGGAATTAATTAATAAGGATTTGACTGATGTGAACCTGATACAAGTAGAATAGCGACGATTTATTGTTATTAACCTTTTTGAGCCCTGTCTTCATGAATGGGGTTCTTTAGTTTAAAATAATTATAAGGTACTACCAACAACTTTCGACTGCTCTAGTGAATATTCATTCTTCCAAGAGACACTTAAAATAACTAAGGTACTTACACACAACGTAAATAAAAGTCCTTATTAAGGCGATCTCGCCATAAATTTATTAAACGGCCTATAATTAAACCTTTAGATAGATCAATATATGGTTATTTATATTATACTGGTAACATAATATTTTATATATTTTATAGATATAGAAAAGGGGAGTGTTACAATTTAATGCTGTGACCAGGATACAGGTTAAATTTTAAATAGGAGGCCATCAATATAAATTATGAGGTAGGCTATATACCTTCAATTTCTTGTACGTGAAATGGAAAGGTGTCTTGGGAATGGTGTTTGCTGGAGGTGGTTGAGAGTCTGGGGTGTGGCTTAAATAATAAAATAGATTATTTTATTTAAGGTGTTTCCATAGCTGAGCGAAATAAAATTTTAAGTAAAATAAGTGGAAAGACTCAATTAAACTAAGAGAAGGACACAAAAAGTGCTAAAGTTCATAAGTAAAAAATGATTTTAAAAATGGCTAAAACCAACAAAAATTCAAACTCAATTAGGCTAAGCCTAAAAATAAAATTAAGATGCTTCAGATATTAACTAAGAAAGAAGTGAAAACCTTGCAGTTTAAAATAAAGACCATGAGAAAAAAATTATGAACCAAACGAAAGATCACCAAATAAGAGTAAACTGAGAAGAGGTGTCCTCCTATGTAAATAATCCTAGACAAAATATTGTATATAATATACATAATGTAACAATAGAAAAGCCAAAATTTGAAATGGAAATATTCATCCAGTAACATTTTGGAAGATCTCACCAATTACTTAAAGGAAGTTCCATCTAATGTTCTCTAAATATCAATAGCACAAGAGTGCTTAGTGAAGCCAAATATTGGGCTCGCATTAATAGTGTGCGTTGGACAACTTTTGATGATTTTAAAGCAGACTTTCTAAGAGTATTTTGAAGAAGAACAAAAAAAAAGTAAATAGATTCCTTAGAAAAATAAATGGAAGAGAAGTACACCCCACCGTGATCAGTTATTTCTTTATGTTATTGAAAAGGCACAAACATTATCTTATCCAGAGACCTGAAAAAACATTAGTAACTGATGTCATCAGACATTATCCTAAAATGTAAGAAAAGCATAAGAATATGTTTTCGTAAATTAGGTACAGCGAATTGCTATGAGCATAAAATTGAAATGATCGATGATGAACCCATTGTTACTACATCTATCCGATTTCATTTGCATATAGATCGAAAATGGAAGGAAAATTACATGAAATGGAATAAGCTGGTATCAACACAAGAGCATCAAATCAATTTACAGTAGCCCATTAATTTTCACTCTTAAAAAAAGGTGGCTCAATTAGAGTTAAATTAGATGTGAAGAACATAAATAAGAAAATGGTTGCTGAAATGAGTTTATTTGTAAACAAGTAAATACTGTGGCATAAAGGGGTCCTGTGGGTACCTTTGAAATAATTACTAAACTAACGACCTAAAACTGTTAAAGTTATGAGCAAGATATTTGTTATAAGGTAAAAGAATGTTAATAATAAATATGATAAATGTAAATATAGATCGTAAGATAATTTTGTAGTTATTTTTATTAAATAAATATGGGAGTTCGCCAGGGTGAATGGCTCAATCACATTTATCCTGTGTGTGAGTAATCACTTTATCTCAACAAATAATCAACTGAACTTTATGCACATATAAGGTGATATTATTGAAATATTGTTTCAAAGATTTAAAGGTAAATTAATAAAAGAAATTTCAAATTGACTGAGAAATATAAGAGTTTGTCAGGATATTTTTCCTTATGTGCGCATAGGGATTTTGTTGTTGCTCCCACCACAGTGCCTGTTCAGTCTTTGAAAACTTCTAGTCCGCGTGATAATTTCAAGAACGCGTTGCTAAGGCCGCCATCGTTTGTCCTAGCGACGACATTCGTCGTTGGATCTCTTCACTGCAGCGTCCAATTGCGGGACCGTCCTGTGACACTACCGTAACGATGCATGCATCTTGTTACAAAACAAGCAGCCGTCATATTTTGACTTTGACTTTTAATATTTCAGTGTAATTTTAAGTTACTTTATTGTGTTTTAAATTTGTTTTAAGTTATTCTTTTTTGTGATTGTATTTAACTGTTGTGAATGCAGTCCGTGACCCAATCTTGTGATGGCACGTCGAACGCGACCCATACATGTACACAGTGCAACAAGTCATTCAAATCTTTAAAGGCCTCAACATACACACTACAAAACACACAGGAAATGTATTAGCAAACACCTTTAGACATCCACCCATTATTCCGGGTGCGCCTACTTTTGGCAGCGAATGATCCAACTCCTTTCCACACATATCTTAGCCATTTGAAAAATAGTATACCGATAGTTAAAAGAATCCTCGAGGATTCGAATAACCGTTGCTACATTTGTCACAATTAATCCAGAAATGTTACAAAAAGCAATTGTACTCAAGACTGGCAGAACCTATTTTTATTTTCATACAACGCATATAATAAAAACTAATAAATCAAATTTATCCTTGAAACAAATGATTAAAAATAACTGTGCTGTCAGCTCTTCACCTTCTCCCGCACCTCTAATCAAACATGATGCCCCTCGTAATCGCAACAAACTCATCGAAAACAAAATCTGTGACGGAGATCTCAAAGGTGCCGCTCGCCTTTTGTTCTTCAACGACGTGCTATCACCAGATACCCTGACACCCTTCAGGCCTTACGGACAAAATCCTCCAGCTCCAGTAAACCCATATTTTCTCGACCGACCAACAGCAGGGCAAGCATGCCTTCAAATTCAAAACAAAAGATGTTACGGATGCCATTTTATCTTTTAAACCAGGTTCGGTTGCAGGTTTGGATGGAATCTCACCCAAAATTTGAAAGACTTAACATCGCATTCTGTGGGTGATGCAGGTGAGCAACTTAAATTCAATCACTAAATTAATCAACTTTATATGTTCGGTAATGTCAATCCAGAAATTGTTCCCATTCTTTCAAGCGCGAACCTCATTGCCTCACCAAAAGGACGGAGGGTGAGACCAATTGCTGTTGTATCAACACTACGACGCCTGGCCTCCAAAATTGCTGTTCGACATATTTTTAAAATTAAATTTGGAATTTCAACCCGTACAGTTAGGCTTCGGTGTGTAAAGAGGGTGTGAGGCAGCCGTCCATGCCTACGCTCTTTCTAACTTACGGGCATCCTGACGTGTTGCTCAAAATTGATGTCAAAATGCTTTCAATTCGGTAAATAGGATACGCTGCTGACGGAAATAAAACAACATATACCGAAATATACAATTATCATTTAATATTAATTTTTTATATCGTTCTAATTAACTGTCCTCGGAAGTAGGTTGTCAACAAGGTGATCCCTTGGGCCAGCAATTTTTAGTTTGGCTATAAATCCGATAATCAAAATTTTAATTCTAAATTCAACGTTTGGTATTTGGACGACGGAACCTAGGAGGTGATATGGATACTGTTTTCGGACCTTTTGTAATCAAAAATAAATTTGAAGCCATTGGTTTGGAGTTTAATTTTAGCAAATGCGAACTTTTTATAAATAACTGCAACTTAAATTTAAGACGTAAAACAAAATTTAATATTTTGGCTCCAAATATTAAAATAGTTAACAGTAATTCCCTTTACCTTTTAGGTTCTCAATTTTAATGAATCTATTTCTGAATATATTAATAATTCAATTACTAAATTTCAAAATTCCATGACCGTCCCCTTGAAATTAGTCCACATTATGCACTTTGCATCTTAAAATTCTGTCTTTTCGTCTCAAAATTTACATGTATGTGCTCCGTTGCTCCTTTTGGAATCACCCAGACCTCTTGACACAAGTAGACAACTTAATCAAAATTAATTTAGAATCTATTCTTATATGCACCTGAACAAGCAATCTTGGACCCAAGCATCCCTACTTGCAATAAAAATACGATTCTGCAAAATTTAGTGTCTTTACCAGGCTTCCTATCTTCTGTCCATAGTTCAGCAAATCTCATAGTAAAATTTAAGGGCATCCCTTCAAACTTTGAGATTGCTGGCCTAGAAGAAGAAACGCTTTCTTAATTGCATGCCCTGGTAAAATTTTCCAGTTTCTCCAAATTTACAGAGGAGCTGGGACGACATAAACTGCTAATTGACTTATGACAATCTTTTAAGCTTTAACAGGTTTATTTTGGCCGTGGGTACGCATGAGGCCGGCTACTGGCTTCACGCGTAACCCTTCGTCAAATACAGGAACATTTCTTGAGCCTGACACGCTCCGAATCGCAACCTGTCTACGGTTGTGGTTCCGGTCTGCGTTCCTCATAAATGTCCGTGTGGCAGTGACGTCGACAAGCTAGATATCACGGACTATCATGCCAAAAGTGCAGGCCGCTTCTCGAGACATGCAGCACTTAACGATATCATACGCCGGTCCCTTGCCACCGTCAACGTGCCAAGTCTACTTGAGCCGTCTGGTATCGCAAGACGATGGCAGAGACCGGACGGTGATTTGATTCCATGGAAGATGGGCCAGGTGCTGGTAAGGATACAACCTGTTCAGACACGCTGCCCTTCCCATCTACATGAAACAACAACAGAGCTGGTGCGGCCAGAAGCGGCTGAAAAGCTAAAGCATGCAAACAGGGGTCAGGCTCCGAAATATTTTGTCCCATTCGGTGTCGAGACCATTGGTCCGTGGGGTCCCAACGCTATTAGGCTTTTGGAAATAGCAAAAGGTTAGTCGACGTCAAGAGACCGAAGAGCTGGCAGATACCGGACAAAGAATTAGTCTAGCTATTCAAAGGAACGCCAGTATCTTCGGAACCTTGCTTAAAGGGCCTTTAATAATATATTTTTAGTTATTATAATATTTTATTTAAGGTTTTTAGTTTTAGGTTCATTGTTCAAGTATATATTTTGTTTTTAATATTGTATATAATAAAATATTGTATGTTATAATGTAAAGAAATGCATGAACTGAGAACTATATTAACAACATAATATACAATGATTTGAACAAGATGATAATTACGGTCTTATCACATTGTGATAGATGTGTTGGTGGCGGCCATTTCCTGGGGTAGGGAAATTTGATATCTTATACAGTGTAACAGATTGAAAGAAGAAAGAACAGATAAATAAACGATTATTTGAGTGTAGTGTATATGCTCTCAAAATAATAAAATTTATAATGACTCCACTGTGTGGTCATTAGCATAAATTGGGGTGGTTAACGACGATACATTATTAATATTATTATTATTAATAAATAATAATTTAATTCAATATAAAAACATTTAAAATGTATTAAAAGAATAAAGTTCAAATCACATGTTTGGCACGGTGTCACCTGAGCGTGAGCGTGAGTTTCAGTAAACGGTGGATTAATTCGATCAGGCCTGTTCTCTGTTAGCATGTCTATATACTCGTAAACACCAAGGAGACAGTTATGCTCTCTCTTTCTTGTAATGTCGGAAGGTATTGAATGAATGGGATAGGTGTGGCTGGTACTAAGTCTTTAATTATACTCATCCTTATTCTACCTTAATACTAATATACATATAATGTTGTAGTTGGGCTATCCTACACTCCACCGACCAAAAAATATAAAAAATATATTTTATTTTATAGTAAAAGTTAATAAAAAGTCTTACATTCTAATTATGTATATATAATATTTGTCTTGGCTTGGGTGGGTGGTTGGCCAAACCCCATATACATAATAATTCCGTAGTCTAAATATGTATGTTCAAGCCTTCATGCATTGCTGCATTGTTGATTCATTATGTTTGACAAAATCAGGTTATACATTCATGAAAGTATATTATTTTGGTCCACATCACTATAACACACTTAGATACTGAGTTATTTGGTTACTTATTAAGTCATTTATCTAGACATTCACATTGAATAGTACCGTTCCTTTATATATTTATTCACATTTATATTTATAATTTTATAGTTTATACTTCATTTATTTGTACCTTTTATATTTGATTAAACATTTATTTCATGATCCACACAAATAACTTAGATATTAATACTCACCGTTTTTCTTTCAGAAAATACTGACTTATAGAAAAAACATACGATTTGAAGGTTCAATAAATGTAAAAGCGAAAATATTACAATTTTATTACATTTTAAGATATACAGAACAAAGAAGATAATGTAATGCAACGTAATCATGATCATTGACATAACAACAGCCAGATCAAAATACAAGTTGCAATCCCAGCCGCGTAAACGATTTGTGACTCTTGTTTTCAATTCCAAAAGTACGTTTATGGGAACGTTTGCGATTACGTCGTATGATCATACCTGATTTCAACATAACTTACAAAATGTTCTGTTATGATACACTTAAAATGTATCTAAATTTTATAGTATTAAACACTTTTTTACGTAGTTAAGATAGTTACATTGCATTGTTATAATACTTTTACATTATCAAGTATTTATTATATATATTATTATCATTAATGGTCGGAAACGTATTACATATTACCTTTTTATATTAGATTTCATGACTTCTAAGGAACATGTTTATCTTATTTGAAACACAAATTTATAAAAGATAGGCTATTACGCAGTTATAAGTTTGTATAGTAGAATATATGTTGTTTGTTAATAAAATATTATTACATTAGAAAAGAAAAGTTTTTAAGTACATAATAATATAATTTTGGTTCCATTGTCTATATTATACTACCACTAATATTATATCACCACCAAAACTCTATGACAGTGCCATAGCAGAGGAGGTTAAAATAAAAAAACTCAAATATTAACAAAAATAATATAATTGTGTATAGCGATGACATGGGAAAAATCTAGGCATAACTTTAAATAACTCTTTAAGGGACAAAATTACAAATTGTACATGCCTGGAGCATCTTTTAGTGACATCTAAATAAAATTATAGTTACAAAATTTTGCCCAAATAGTACAATAATAATTTTGTTCGTAGAAGAGGCAGTGTAAACAACAAACAGTTATTAAGATATATTGAACAAATTAATAACTTAAATGTACACAAAATTGTCTTGTTCCACTGCCTTGTACAGGGATTGCCACAGGAAAATCTAAGACATAATTTAAATATACAAATGAATAATTTAATACGTAAAAATCATTTAAATTTGACATATAATTGTAATGATAATAATGACAATTTCATTTAATTGACATAAATAAATTAATAAAAAGTTTTCGACAAAAGGTAGGTATTACCTATCCAAATATAATTTAAGACTGGTAGCAAATGTGCTATCTAATTATTTACTTTTAACTCAGCCAAGTTTTTGGCTACCAAGAGTGCTTTTATTGAGCATGATAATCATTTGACATTTGATTTGGAATCAGTTCCAACTAATTTAAATTAGTAAATGCGACAATTGAGAGGCACTCTGTAATAAGCATTTAATTAATTTTGAATGCAGCCCACAAATAAGTAATAAAAATTGTTACACTGGTGGTCAAAATATAAGGCATGATGGGCAAGAATTGGAAGTTGAATTGTTTTTAAATAGTAACAATATACATATCCTTTGTATTACTGAACATTGGCTAAAAGATTATAATTTCATGTTAATTTCAGAAATCACCAGGTGGTCAGTTCCTTCAATAGAGAAATAGATTACGTGGTGGCTCTTAATATTAGCAGATAAATCATTATTATATAAGAACGTAAGGATTTTGTGAGCCTCTATGTTGAGCGAACTGTAGAAATGGCTTGTGTAGAGCTAGAACACCTCATTGTTGTAAGTTTTACAGACCCTATGTGCTACTTATGACTATTTTGAAAGGATTGTGGAAGAATTTTGCTCAAACTTAGTAAACAGAACAAGTATGTTGTAATATGTGGAGACTTTAACATCAATCTCCTTGAAACTTCTTCCATTAGTAATAAGTTTAGCTCATTGTTTAAATCGTATAATCTTGTTAATTTATTCTTAGAACCAACACGTATTGCTGGGCCTAGTGCGACCTGTATAGATAACATTTTACAGATGTTAAGCCCTTTAAATGAATTATTCAAATTTAAGTTCAGATCACTGTGGACAGTTGGTATCATTGCCTTACATACACAAAAACAGAAAAATAAGAAATTTGTGTTTGATCCAATAAATGAACATTGCTTGAGAGGTTTAGTATATATTATTATATAAAATACTTCCATCAATTTCTATTTAAAAACAGTGCTAATTATTTGTATGGTACGATATTTAAAATTATAACTTGTGAATTTAGTAGAATATTTACTTCTAAACTTTCTGTTTTAACAGTCGCAAATCATTTAATGAATGGGCGACAGTAGGAATTTATAAAAGTAGGCGAAACTTATACGAGCTTATAATGAAAGATCATATAATACTAGTGCTATATTTAGAGATTATGTAAAACATATTCTAAAATATTTAAAAAGTGTGCTCCACAGGTTTTACATTTAAGTAACAAAATTAAAACTACATCTAACAACAAAATTAAAATGACCTGGAGAATAATAAATATTGAAACGGGCAAGGTCAAACCCGCAACTCGGATTTTCAATTGAATATTAACAATAATTTAACTCGATCTGATCAGAAAGTCGCTATGGCTTTTGAGAAACATTTTACTGATGTTCCTTTTATGACAACAAATCATTAAATTCTTCTTCTACTGTCGCCGAATCATTGCTTAAACAAAATGTAGAGGCTTGTTCAAATACTTTAAATCCATAGAGTATTGTCAAAAGATATCGTTAATTATTTTTAAACTATTAATGTTGAGAAAACGGCAGACTTACATATTTTTGTGCATCGGAGAATTGGGAGGATGCTTTGGTATATTTTGACCTTCCAAGGCATTTGACTGTGTTCACCATGAGACATTAATCAGAAAGCTACAGTACTATGGGTGTCAAAACACAGCGCTTAAACTTATTATTTCATATTTAATTAATAGAATGCAGAAAGTTATTATCAATGGTAAAAGTTCTTCCGGGTCACCTGTACTAATGGTGTCCTCAGGGTCGATTCTCGGCCCATTCCTATTTCTAGTATATTAATGACTTACCTTCCTTGTAGGATAATCATGATATAGTATTATTTGCTGATGATACTCCTTGATTTTTAAACTAAACGTCAATCATTTAAATGTGACGAGTGAATAATGCTATATCAAAATTAGTGCATTGGTTTAACGTTAATAATCTACATTTAAATGGAAATAAAACTAAATGTATTAAATTTACAACAACGAATGTTAAAAATCTGGGTACCAATGTTTTTAAATGGGAAGAACTGAGCCCTGTTGAATCCATTGTTTTTTGGCATCACTCGACGCAATGCTTCAGTGGGGCCCCATGTAGCCAAACTAGCAAGCAGACTAAGTTCTGCAGTCTATGCTGTAAAAAGGATTAGAGGTCTCACTAGTGTCGAGACAGCTAGATTAGTTTATTTCAGTTATTTCCATAGCATAATGTCTTGGGATTTTGCTATGGGAAATGCGCTGATTCAGAAACTATTTTGTTTTACAGAAGAGGGCCATTAGAAGTATTTACAACTCCAAACTGAGAGAGTCTCTAGGGACAAATTTAAAGAAATAAATATATTAACTTTGGCCTCTCAGTATATTTACGAAAATTTAATATATGTTCACAAAACAAAGGTAGTTTTAGTAAAAAAGTGATATACATTCTGTAAACACTAGAACAAGCACAAGCTAGTGATACAAGTTTCTCGACCCACAGGGTCAGTAATTCATTCTGGGGCAATGTATACGCTATTACAACAAGGTCCCTGATAGTGTACAGGCTCTCTCTATTACCAAGTTTGAATGTTTGTTGCTGAAACTGTATAAAAGGGTTATAATAGTATAAATGATACATGGTTGATAATAACCCTGGGAATGAGGTGGTCGCTTCCAAGCAGTTTCTAAAATAAATTTTGTACCTAAATAATTTGTACAACCAGTAATGTAAAATTTACTTTAAAAAGTCCTGCTGGATTTCTTGCTGGTTCTTCCCAGGACAGAGGTTTTTTTTCGAACCAGTGGTAAAGTAAAAATGACTTTCAATAAGAATTACACATGTAATCTATATTGAATAAAAATTATTCTATTCTATTCTATTCTATTCTATAGATAAAAACTTATAATAATAGGAATTGATACACTTTGACTACCAATTTAGTTTAAAATTGTACAAATTTTACATTAAAACAAAAAACATAACACAAAAAGAAATTTATGGTAGAGCGTTGTAACTATGAACCAATGTGCTTAAAAAAAAAAAATCTTGTAAATTCATGTAAATCTACGCGAAAATGTATCAAATTTAATTGTTTTTTTTTGTTATTGTGTGGATCGATCCTATAGTTACCAGATGTGTAGCTTGTAAGTAGCATTTTGAGTAGCATTGTAGGTAGCACCCAATACAGAAATGCAAAATAACTACATAATATCTCACTTTAAGATTTGTTCAGGGATCCCTTATTACCTCATTTTAATTGTTCTCATGTTAATTATTTTCATACTAACACTACTCTCATATCCTTTGTTTTCGATTGTCAGACCTTTTTATTCTTGTACGTACTTTTTTATTTCTTAATATTTTGACCTTTAGCTTTTTTAGTATTCTATTCACTTATATATTTATTTATATATTAGATACCGGGAATCGGAGTATTAATTCAATTCATTTATATTTTATTTCATGATATTTATCATGGGTACTTAATACATATGGACCCCCATTTACTGGGTATTGTGTTACATTTTATTACATTAATTTCATTTTATTGGTACATAAACTTTTTTTCATACTATATCAAGGTAAAAGGTACCTTTTGCTGTGCGCACAACCTGAGGTCTACGTTTAAGTCTTTTATAGGACTCCAACCAATGTAACGGAGGAAAACTAATTTCACATTATGAACCAATGAAGGATGTGACCTCTATGTACCATTCTCAAGGGTAACAAATTTAAGACTTCTCTGGTCCCCAATAGTACTAATATGAGTAAATCGTTCACATCACATGTACTGAAGGTATTGTTCCCTAGTACCCGTTACTCGATTTTATCATCCAATCATGAAACATACACTGCTCGAGGACTATGTGTTTACCAGTGATGGACATCTCCATATCTCCATTATTTATTTATCCAGGTCAACTTATGTTTTATTTCTATTCTCTATAAATATTATTTTCTTTATCTATTCTTTAGCGTGTTCTTTATTAACATGTTAGTATCTATTTGACTCTATCGATTACTTTTATACACTTGCATGCTTCACTTACAATACTAACTTGCATTACTCTTTAATAATGAATTCCATACTGGAGTTTAAGCATTCATCAATATTTGGGTGATCATTCCAATTTTGACGAAACTTAGCAACCCAATCATTCGTATTCACACTTTGAACATTCTTTCTTTTCATTCCTCACAACTTTTAAATACATACTTCTAATTTTGTACAAAAATGGGGAAACATTTTTCCAGTCAATTTTCTATGTCCATATTTAACTTCGTTATGAAACATTATTAATAAAACCTTCATAATTATTATATTCCTTATAACCTTAAAATGATAGTTTTAAATATTTTCAATTGACACAGAAGGTTAGATAGTTGTTATAATAGTTATTACTTTTACTTATATCGAAAAATGCATTAGCTTTTTTTTTAAATTTAGGATTGCTTGAAATATGATGATTAATAAAATATAATCACTATAACAGCTATCAACCTTATATATACAAAACATTATTTTATTTAAATATTCAAAAGATCAATTTTAATTTTTAAGTAAGTTATTATATAACGTTAAGGTTTATTGCAATCGAGTTGGACTACCATTTTCTTAAAGACTACAAACGTCCATAGCGACACAAATCTATCAGACCAGGAAGAAACAAAAATGATCCTACTTTTATGGATATTAAGGTGATAGCCTACATTCCTGATGGTATAATTAAAGTTAAATTAGATTTTGATGGTGCTTACCTGTCACTTCCTAATAGACCTACACGTTTAGATCCTGTTCAAGATTATCCACCCCCTATACTGAAAGATCCAAGATTACCAAATCCAAATACCAAAACCAAATCTACAGGAATTGAAATCAGTGATACCTCGGGACTGCCACCAATTTTACGACAACTTGCCATAGAGTAATTTCGTGTTGATTATTTCTTTTTTAAATATTTTCTTAATACATTAATGTTCTAAAATTGTTTATTTTATTAGATTTTATTACTAATAAAATAAGTTTTTATGCCTAAATGTCAATTAATCCTATCTAATTAGTTGTAAGAACGAATATTGCATTGTCTTTCTACATAGGACTAACTGCTTGTAACAAAATGTCCTATCTACAGTTAAATATGAATACAATAAAACCTATGTATCTTTCCTACATTGCAGAATAAGTGAAGCAGACTAATTATTGTAATTAATTTAACAAAAGGAACCAATTTAAAGAAATGTTGAAATGTTCAATTGTTAAATAATTAGTTTTTTCTCTGTTATGTAAAGTTGTATGAAAATAGATAGGACCGATTGCCAGTTCACAGACGCTTTGTTTTGCAGAAGAGAGACATAACAGCAATTTATAACCTAGGTCCGAAGGAATACGTCAGAAAAAATTTAAAGAAATTAAAATATTAACTTTGGCCTCTCAATATATTTACGAAAATTTAATGTATGAACACAAAAACAAAAATAGTTTTATTAAAAATAGTGATGTACAGTCTGTAAATACTAGGAACAAGCACAAGTTAGTTATACCAGTTACTTCGACTACAAAGAGTCAGTAATTCCTTCATGGGGCAATGTATACGCTGTTACAACAAAGTCCCAGAAAATATGCAGGACTAATCTATCAAAAGGTTTATAATGTTTACTAAGCAAAAATTGTTTAGTAAGGGTTATTATACTATTAAATATTACATGATTGATGATAACCCTTGGGAATGAAGTGATCGCTACCATGCTGTTTCTAAATGTATTCATACTAATTTTATAAAATATCATATTGTAAATTATTATTTTTTTTAAAGTCCCGCTGGGCTTTTTGAAGCTTCTTCTCAGGACAGTTTTTCCGAACCAGTCATAAAGCTTAAATGACTTTCAATAAGTATTATTTTAATCTATATTGAATAAATATAGCATTAAGCGCTCGCTGTAAATTTCACAGTACGCGAGCAACACGGATTCGATTCCCGCCGGCACCAATGAAATTATTAATTGTAATTTTAAGTGCTGAATTACGACCTGTTCGGCGGTAAAGGAAAACATCTTGAGGAATACTGTATATCTGAGAAATAACTAAAATAAGTTCACCAACACGCATTGGAGCAGCGTGGCGGACATTTCTTTACGCAAGAACCCTCTCAGAAATGAGAGGAGGCCTCTGCCCAGCAGTGGGACGTAAACAGGGTGTAACTGTAACTTTAATTTTTTTTATTTTAGAAAAGTTATTCTAATCATTCTTCTTTTTATTTATGGCAATCTTGTTTCTTAATTCATGTTAGAATATGAAGAAAAATAGCAATGGACAATGTTTGTATTGAAGTCGTGTAAGTCTCGCCGCAAATATTTGGAGATCTGTTTGTTGTTGTTTTTTTATGAAAGTGTATGCTGATGACCCTGCGACCTTTACCGCTTCATCGAAATAGACTGTAAGCGAGGACCCACGAGCTATTTGGTGCAACGATTCTGTAGTTAGTGATGTGGCGCGAAGCGCCGCATCACTAGCTGCAGTCCTGAGGACCCTGAACCCTGCTTTTGGATTGAGGCCCTCGAGCTAAGTGGGGCCTGATTCAAGGTCCCTCAGAAGTAGGTACGAACCTAGGCTTAATCCGCTGTTTAGTATTCTACACAAATATTGTTTGTTCCAGTAGTGCCTCAGAAAACCTCCAGCGAGGATTTCCTTAATAAGTTACCTAAACAGGTCTGTATTAAGTCAAACAAATATTTGTATACGTGTTACGAATTTAAGTTACAGAAATTATAATTGCTGTTAAAACATATTTCAGAAATGCAATAATTAGATTCAAAATTAATTGTGTTAAAAATGCTTATTATTGACATTAATATATCGTGATCTCCTAAAAAAATTTCTTAAGTTTTTGGTGCGTTTTTCCCTATATCATTTATTACTTATCATCAGATTAATAAAATTATACTTAGATTTCTTTTCAACTGCAAAGTTTTTGTAAATCAAAGGAATTATACTCTCATTATCTTCCCTAACACTAATAAATTCCCTAAAAGTTTTTAAATATAAATGCCCCAATGAGAATTAGTATTTGGAAATAACGTACCTTTATCATGAATTAAAGTTTAAACCTTAAATGTAAATGCCTTTATTGACGTTACGTATTTAGAGTATTCACAAACATAAAATGTTGTAAATAACCATTCTTGCAGACTGGTTGTTAATGGGCAGAAGCATTATCAATAAGATATCAGCAACTATCTAAAAAATGCATGTATGCTACATTTAAGACTAAAACAGTGGACAGACCGAAAGTTATGGCGTTAGCAATCAACTGTCATGGGTATTAATAGAAAAGCATTTTTTATATAAATATATCATATAACAAAATGGACAGAATTTATGCAAACGTTTTAAAAACAGACGTGTTTGAACAGACACCATATTTTTTTCTTTATAGAAAAGCACCCGTAACGGTACTGTCAATAGTAGAGCTGGTCTGAAGAGAATCTGAGTATGGTTCCTTGGCTGTGTGGTTCGACAATATAAAACATGAAAATTTCATGCACATGGGGATACCATTTGGACCTGATGGTAAAGTGCAAGACAGTTTTATAAGTGGTAAAGCCACTACACCTATTGTAGCTTAAACTAGGCAGCTTAACTGAGGAAAACCACGCTCTCACATATACCAGCATGAAATAGCAGAGTAATGCTGTTGTGTTTCAATGGTGACTGTAGAACCAGAGACCATTTATAGAGGAAATGAGGTATTCCGTCTTAGTCCTCAGGGGTGCCTACGCATGTGCGTTTAGATTCTTAAATTATGGAAACATTTAGATACTCGTATTTTATACTAGTCACGTTGATCAAATTATAAAATGTAGAAATGAAAATGTAGTTCTTCCTTCACTACAGCTGATGCCACCAGCAGTTAATGCGCAATAAAATGTACCAAGGTATACAGGCGGTGGTAATCCAGACTAGTGAGGCTATCTAGACTACAATCACTATTAGATGTCTAAAGTAATGGGCATAAGGGTGATGAGGAGGAATGGCGCGATAGAGACTATGTAATGTGAGCAAGAGAGCACGAGATGTAAGGCTGCCGCGCACGTTGAGTGTGAGCTTACACAGAAACAGTGCAATGCAGTAGCAATGCGAGAAGTGTCCGACACCGACACTTCTCGCATTGCTACTCATAAAAATGCATTCAAAAGGTACCAGAGAAAGGGTTGAATATAAAAAAAAATAGGAAATGTAAAATTATATTAATTTTCCTTATATTTTTTTATAATACCCACCGTGTACCATCAACCAACAACTTGTAAAAAAACCTTTTTACTCGTTCATCTTATAAAAATGTATATTAACAGGTTCCAAAAATTAAGTGTGGAAGAATGAAATGTATTGTCATCTAATTGTCTAATTCATTCAGTAATAAACGAGTGTTACACGAGAGACATATAACTTGCGCCTGATCTTTCTGTGGTCGCGTCGGATTGCCGTCCTTTCGGACTTTTGGACTTTTAGATAGTTCAACTGTGCTTGCGTTACTCAAGCACTATAATCCTGTCCATTGAGATGGCTAGTCTCCGTAGAGATCGGCTGCCGTGAACGAAATTAGGTTTGAAAGACATTGTTTGAAACTTTTGCGTAAAGTGTAAATAACAGGTGTTTGAAACGCCTTTTAAAAGTTGTGTTAATTTCATGTATATTGCAAAAATTTTTATATTGGATAAGGGTGACAAACGGGCACACAGATGTTAAGTAGTCGCTGTGGCCCATAGACATCTACATCTATCCTCAACTAGGAATTAAAACGCAGATGAGTTGTCACCCGTGAGGACTAAGATGGAAGGCCTCATTTCCAGTAAAAGCGGTTTTCGGTTCACTTCACTCACCATTCGAAACACAGCAGCCTTAAGCTGCTATTTTACGCTGGTATTCTATGAGAGCGTGGTCCTTCCCCGGTCGAGCCGACCCGTTCGTGCTACAACTATACTACAAACAGCTGTAGCATGGCTCTACTACGTACTATACTTAATAACTTAATAATATCCAAAGATAAGACAAGTATAATAACTACAGTTATTAATTTAAAACTGAAAAAGATTATATAACAGTAAATTACAAGTTATCTTCACTACTAAACATCGTGACTTTTACACGTTTTCCTCTTAAAGATTAAGTTGTCACCACTCCGGTTTAATTCCAGTATTAGGTAGTGACGGCCATGTTATGAAAGTTGAACTTTTATTCTTCATATAAGTATTCAAGACAAGTTTCATCCGTATTTACGGAATTTTCTGTAGCGCGATATTTTTTCTATCCCGAACAATAAACGTGACATAAGAATAACTGTTGTGTTATATTAGGCTAGTTAATCAATAAAATCGAAATAATATTACATATAGACATTTCAATTTTATTTATATGTATATGTCGCAGCCAATTAGCTTAATTAGTCTTTCAGTTAACAGCCTTAACCTTTTTACTATTAACCAACGGCCTGAATGATATTCAGCCCATGCGCTTCAGCCGGGTTAAGGTTGGGCCTTGGGTCACCCCAGCCGCACCTTAACCTACTGTTGCTGATATTACAAGATAGTTGTATTAGACGCACCGACTGGATATCATTCAGACCGCTGGTTTAACGGCGCCCTTTAGTTAAAAGGCTAGCCTGTTAACTGAAAGGCTAATTAAGCTAGTTTGCTGCGACATTTACATTATTTCAAAAAATATTATTTCACTATACATCTAACTTGGCCTTACTTACTGCCTTACATTGGACTGAGGAGTTATTTGCATGTCATTAAGACATGAGTAATCATTGAAAAAAAACTATTTTTACGGATTTTATCGCGTTTAATTTACTATTTTAATTTTACGTTTCGGTGCTTTACAGCACCCATGGTCACGGGGGACTGAGTGTTTGAAGTCCCAATGCCACAGTTAGCCTGGCTACCTTCAGTTTTTGAATATTAATTTTTGGTCCGATCTACGCAGAATGAGCTACAGTATCTTGAAGTCTTGAAGTGGTATGCTTGGGTTTGATTTAATTTGTTAATTATAGGATCCCAAGCAGATGGCAACCATCCATCTTCTCTATTGAAATTAGGATGTTTTTAATCTCAATAGCCTCGCGTATCATCCTTGGTAGGAATCGGTGTTCTTTGCGAGGATGTGGTCTATTAAATCTGATGTAGTGGCGGGGACGATCTTGTTCATACACTGCAGACTTCCCGTTCAAAGAGAAGTTTTTATCCTTATATGTGTTGAAATAACTAGATTAGTTTATTTGAGTTATTTCCATAGCATAATGTCATACAGAATCTTGCTATGGGTAATGCGAATGACATTTAAGCTATCTTTGTTTTGCAGAAGAGAGCCATAAGGGCAGTTTACGAGTATAACCCAGATCCGAAGGAATTCCTCAAAGAAAAATTTAAAGAAATAAAAATATTAATTTTGGCCTCTCAGTATATTAACGAAAATTTAACGTTACCTTTACAGCATATTAAAGTCCACTGCTAAACATAGGCCTCCCCCCAATATTGCCTCATGGAGGGGACATTTGTCATAATTGCCACGATTGGCAAGTGAGGCAGTTTATTTTTATTTTTAGTCGTTATTAGGAAAACGCTGCTGCCCATCACCTGATTTGTTTCCCTCTGTCGCCTCTTACGATATGGGGTAGTGAATATTTTTACACCGTCACTGCACGGTACAAATAAAAAGTAATGTACGTACACAAAAGCAAAATAGTTTTGTTAAAAATAGTGATGTGCATTCTGTAAATACAAGCTAGTTATACCTGATACTCGACTCCAAAGAGTCAGTAATTCCTTCATAGGGCAATGTATACGATTTTATAACAAAGTCCCAAAAAATATGCAGAACCTCTCTATCTTATCTCTATATTAATTTTTTTATTAAACAAAATATTTATATACTACTTAAGAATACATGATTGATAGTAGTCCCTGGGAATGAGGTGATCGCCACCATGCTGTTTCTAAATGGTTTCATAATTAATTTTATAAAATATTATATTGTAAATTAATGTTTAAAAGAAAGTCCCGCTGGGTTTCTTTCTGGTTCTTTCTAGGACAGAGGTTTTTCCGAACCAGTGGTAAAATTAAAATGGATTGCAATAAGTATTCTGTTCTATACTTGCATTTCATATTGTGGCCTCTTACGTCTCCCATCGGACGATACACGACGATGGATTCTCTTATGCCATTACCACACGGCAAAGATAATATAATAAAAAGGTATTAAATTATTAAGGAATATGTACTTGAGTGTTTATGTATTTATATCAATAGGTACTTGGATGATATTATTTCTTTTTTCTTTTTTTTTAAAGCAACTTTTGTTTCACACTTGCTTTTTCTCCTGTATCGTGCAGGTAGTTTGGAGGATGATATTAATCCGCTGGAAATAAGGATATCACCACTTAACTATTTCTAATATGATCTGTTTAATTAATTTATGTTGTACATTGCTTAAACGGTTTTTAAGTCATCATGGGCTTCTATACAGGTTTTACAGGTTTTTCCTTGACTCAAATCAAATAATTTCAATACGTGTTAGGATATTTTTTTTTATAGAATTAGGGTGACAAACGAGCACACAGTCCACCTGATGGTAAGTGGTTGCTGTGGCCCATAGAAATCTACATCTATCTTCGTTTGCGAATTAAAATGCAGATGCGTTGTCAGCCGTGAGGACTAAGATGGAATGCCCTTTTCCAGTAAAGGGTTCCGGTTCTCTACACTCACCATACGAAACACAGCAGCATTGCTGCTATTTTACGCTGGTATTCTGTGAGAGCGTGGTCCTTCCCTGGTCGAGTCGACCTATCAGCGTATACAACTATACTATTAATATAGCTGCAGCATGGCTCTACCACGTATTAATTATTTATAGTCAATATGTAAATTCTGATATTACTTAAATATCAGAATTTACATATTGACTATAAATAAAATAAAAGTATTTTTCTCTTTCCAGAAAGCTTTTGTGTTAATGCGAACTTTTATAGCACTATAATATTTCCCTTGTAGTTAATATCTTCTAAATATTTGTAGTGATCAGTGATCGAATTAAAACAGGAGCACTTACAGTATTATTTATGGACGCCGATTTACTTAGTTTCCAAAGCCTTTCCGATTACAAAAAAAAACTAATAGCGAAAGTTATTTACAGTACTTTCCGGCGAGGATTGTTATGGTGAAACAAATTCACCCATAAAATTTAACTTGCAAAACAACAAAGCAAAAGTTGGTGTATTAATTAATATTTCAAAGGCCACAAACTTTTTTACATGAATCTAGTAGAGGTGCCACAAAGGCAAATATTTTACTAAAACCAATTCGCCTGTTGTTTCACAAGGCACAAAAGTAAGAGGCTAGAGGATTTGTAAAGAATCAAGTCCTGTGATTTGTTAGAAGGACATATACAAATGGTTTATCCTCTTCTTTTTAGCTGAATTAAAAATGATGGAGACTTTCAATTCCACTGTATTTTATATGATGATATCGCGTAACGATGTCTTCGCCAATTGTAAACCAATTTTAATGGTTCTACTCTTATTAAATAGGCTATTACTCAAGGGTAGTTCCTTTTAAATTTGAATAAATAAATTCCACTTTAAAGGGTGGAAAATAATATGGAATTTTTAGTGTAACTATTTGGACGACATTCGAGATGTTACCTTAAGTCTGAGATATTTCTTAATCCACTCAAACAAGAACTGTGCCGGACGGGCGAAACTCTCCTGAGTAAATGTCAACAGAGATACTCCGTGAGTCGCTCACGTCCTACACCTATAGGTTCCGGAGGATACTTCTACTGCCGTCTTTGTGAGTGCAGCTGGGGTACTGTGGACTGAGGTTAAATCAAAATGCACGAAATAGAATACAAATGGCAAGGCAGTGGCCGGCGGTTCGACTGCTCAACTTTTCGGCGGAAATCTTCTGACTATTGGTTATTGACCACAGTTGTTGAATACGATTGTTCAACTACGGTTGTTCACTATCAGTTGGTCACTGTATATTTCAAAAGATTTCTTCAAATTATTATGGTAGTATCAAATATTTATTAGTAGTAGCTGGTTTTATCAACACTGTCTGACTAGCTGCTATTATCAACTAAAATAGCACGTTATACAACTAGTTACCACTATCACTTGTAACTGCGAATATCAGTTACCACGTTATGCGACTAGCTATCACTTCCAAATATGTAACTGCGAATATCAGTTACCACTTTATGCAACTAGCTATCACTTTCAAATATGTAACTGCGAATATCAGTTACTATGTTGCTAGCTACTATTCACTATTCACTATATTCTGCTACTAGTCACTTCAGCTACTACTGGTTACTACCGCTTATTACTGGTAACTCTTCACACTACAACGTTACTGGGTCCCGAGCCCCTAAGGTAGACTTGAGCGTTACTTTAAAGTGAGCCGCTTGCCATTGTCCGTTTTGCCTCTTTATTGCATAACATTTTCACTATACAATTGTCATGAATTATAATTTTATTCATACATGGTCAATCCCTACACTAATGTACTATATATTATTATTAAATTGGCAATTAAGTCCTTTATTAGTATACCATAAAGGTTTCTTAATATATTAGTATTATAAAAAGTTATTAAACAAAATGTCCCGAATTTTCATAATATTTGGATACATTTATTAATTCTTTAATTTCACTATAAAAAGAAAATAAGTTTAATTACGCTAAAGTAGCTGAGGTTGAAGCAGGCATTGAAGATAGTAGCTAAAAGGGTTAACACCTGCTCAGGAAAATGTTTAAGGGCTTGGTTGGAGATGCCATCCGCGCCCGGAGCCTTTTTAGGCTTGAGTCCTTTGATGAGGGATGAGATCTCATCATTGGGCACAGTGATAGGGTCGGAGGCTGTGGGGGGGTGAGTTCCGGCGGCGGACCTCATCCTCCACATCCTGGATGTGAGAGGGGTCAGTGGGCTGTGAACTAGGTGAGCATTGAGCAGATTTCAGCTTTTTCCTCGTCCTCGAAGGCAATAGTACCGTCGGGACGGGAGAGGGTGAGTGATAGCGTCTATGCGGAGGGCTCTCGCCATCTGATAGTACGCTGTATGAGAGGGAGAGATATTCTCCATGAGATTACTCTTTTCGTGGTCTCGAAGTTCGGAGAGGCGTGCACGGACTTCTCGTTGAAGACGACTGGCCGTACGCCTGTAGTCGGAGGTGGGATAGAGTGCTGCTCTCCGGAAAACAGCTATCTTGGCTTTCATTAGGTTGCTAATATGTAGGAGAAGACCATTATTATTAGCAACCGGGACGACCCTTTCATTCTCCTTAAGGGAGGATTTTATAAGGGTGGAGAGAGAATCAACCGCGGTGTCGATTTTTTCGGGACTGTCGAAGTCCGACGAGAGGGAGATGGGGGAGTCCTGTGAGTCCATAGCTTTCGCTAGGGAATCCTTGAAGCCCTTCCAGTTGGTGAAGGTTTTCGTGGGGGGGGGGGTTGAGGGAGTTGGCTGAGGGAGACAGGGCGGTGGTCGGATCCAAGATCGTCAAGGGTCTCGATTGACATGAGGTTGAGAGAGACTTCTTTTGCTATTGCAAAGTCTAGTACGTCAGGAGCGTGGTCGGTGTTGTCGGGATAGTGAGTGACACCGAGGGGACTGAGAACGGTAAGGTCGAGAGACTGCGTGATATCAAGCAGTTTCTTGCCACTAAGAGTAGCTCGTAGTAAGACAAGTCCAATCAGTATGCTTGGAGTTAAAATCTCCAAACATAATGAACATCCAAACATAAATCTCCAAACCTAATGAGAGGATAGCCTCAAAATCTTTTTTGAGTGGGAGGGTTCCACTAGGGATGTAGCAGGAGGCTATGACGATGGACTGATGACTGACGGACTGACTGATGTCCGCTCATGGCTAGCCTGCATACCGTGGCTTCCATGTTGGTAAGCTGCGGAGTAGGGATGTGGGAGCTATGCAGTGTCTTCTTGTAATAAATGGCAGTACCGCCGCCATTGTGGTCCGGTCTGTCGTTACGAAGAAAGAATACTTTTGGATGGAAAGGCCTTTGATGTCATTAGTTTTGAGATTGTTTTGTAGGAGGAAGAGGTCGGCTTCATGATCTCGAAGAAAGAGCTTAAGCTCGAGGTTATTTCGCAACCCGCAAATATTAAATGACACAAGCGATAAACCTTAGGCTTGATACGACCGTGAGATTTTGGGAGAGCAGAGTGCTCTGTCATTTTTAAGTTAACTTAAATTAATTCAACTTAACTTACAATGAGCACAAGAGGTTGTGAGTGCCCGCAAGAGCAAGGAGACGGTCCTGAGGGGACCAAGCAGCACGCAGTTTGCACGCTAGTTTCGATCTCGCCAATGTCGATGTTCCGAAGGCATAAGCTGTATTCCGGTCATCAACCATTGAGGTTGAGCCTGTTGAGGAGCGGAGGAAGTCCGCGGGGTCGGCCTTGGGCCCCAGGGGAATTGGTGGCTGTGTGGCTGAGAGAAGCCCTGAGGGGCCGGATGGGGCCCATAAGGGGCCTAGGGACCCTGAGGGGCCAGTAGGGGCCCTGAGGGGTTAAAGAGGCCTGACGGGCATTCTTGATGGGAGCGCCGGGAATGTTTTTCATTAACCGGTGGCGGAGCTAGTTTGTTGAGATGGGACGAGGTGCGCGCATCCCGTAGTTGTCCGGTGGCTAGGTTGCTTGCAAATGACGCAAGCAGGTGGGATTCAGCATTACAGGCCGAGGGCACTCTGTTGAGTTGTGGGGGTCAAGGCACTTAACGCACCTGGGGGTGGCAGAGCAATTGGCCGCCGCATGCCCGTAAAGTTGGCAGCGGTGGCACTGCGCCTGGAAACCGTGCCTATGTGGGGGCTCGACCTTCACTCTCGACAGGCCGCACACTGTGCGTACCTGCCGGAAGATGGCTTTGGCCTCCGGCACGTTCGTGAGGATGACAAGAGCAAGCGGGAACCTCTTGCCCTTGTTGCTGTGCATCTTGTGCACTGCCTCGACTGGGAATCCTTGGGACTTAAGGTCCTCAAGGATGTCCTCGTTGGCGAGCTCGAATGGGACACCGTGGATGCCTGAGGGGCAAGGGAGGCGAGGATTGCGGCGAGGGCCGTCTCATCCAGTTGGTTCAGGGCAGCGACGAATGACCTAATAAGGACTGGTGTGGACATGTTGGGGGGGGGGGGCGACGTTCTATTCTAAGATGGTAAGCGGGGGATCCCTGTTCTCAAAAGAACAGGGGCTTGTTCTGAAAAGAACAAGAGACTTTCCAAGAAACAGTAATACACAGTAAATAACAAAACAAAACAGAAAAATAACAAAAACAAAAACAATAACAAAGGAACAAACCTCCTGCCAGGCGGCAGGGGGGCAAGAACGGTAAGTGAAGGCAAAAGAACTCACCGAGGCGGCTGCTCTACACTGCGTGAGCAGGAGAGCGGAGGCGCGAGAGCGAGAGGCACTCAACGTACGGGGACGAGAGCGCAGACAACTTTACACGACTGCTCGAGAGCGGTGGTGCAAGCGGAATGATTTTTTTCAAACCTCAGCTACTTTCCCACCACGTGGAAACTGTCATTGGTATCCCCAAGCCAGGAAAGCCTCACAACCTCCCCTCCAGTCATCGTCCCATCAGCCTCCTCAAGGCCATGGGCAAACTCTTCGAACGAGTCATCCTTACTCGCATGAGGCTCCATCTGTTTCCCACAGACGGCGACCCTCTTGTCATCCCCCACTAATTTGGTTTCCGAGCGAAACATTCTTGTCCCCAACAAGTTCACCGTATTGTGGAATATATCCTCAGCGGTTTCTATCCTCGTCGTCATAAGACCATCGCGGTCCTTTTCGACATAGCAAAGGCATTCGATAGAGTCTGGCACGAAGGCCTTATATACAAACTTTATAAAATTGTTCTCCCTGATCGTCTTGTTCGTCTCGTGGCCTCTTACCTGAAGGATCGTACCTTTCGTTTTAGACACGAAAGCACGCTCTCCTCTCAACACCCTATCAAAGCAGGTGTCCATCAGGCTCAATGCTTGTCCCTCTGCTGTATATCCTGTTCACCAACGACATTCTCATGCCGTCGGATGATGTACAGCTCTCTCTCTCTTCGCAGATGACACTGCCCTTTATTATAAAGGTATCTCGCTACCACATATTCGAAACAAGATCCAACAGTCAATTAGAAACTAAATTTATTTTCGAAAATTGATATCTGGAAACCATTAATAAATAATAGATGGATTTATATTCAATCTGACCCAAATAAAATTTCCATAGATTGTATTAAGTCTCAATTATTTGAAGCAAATATTCTGGGCACAGGCATAATTACAATTCCTGATGGTTGTATTGGATTTTGTAAAAGCACTACATTGTTACCTATGTATAATGTTCTAAATATTACATCACCCATAAATTATATGCCCTATTTTAACCTTATCAATGACACTTGCCAATATTAATAAGTTCAACCATGTTGTAGAACTTAGGAGCTTGGTTACAAAAATGGCGTATCGATGTGAACCCGAGAAGAGCTCCGCCGTTCACTTCTGATCATCAAAAACGACGCCGCCTTTTACCATTCCGCCAATCCGTATGCTAGGGACCCCGTCCCCTGGCATACGACCGCCAAATATTTAGGTGTCACCCTGACACGAGGCTCACCTTCGGGCCCCATGTCAAAAGACTAACCGCAACGCACGCTTCTATCTGAGTAGGCTCAACAGTATGCTGGGCCGACACATTAAGATGTCCCTCCAACAACAAGTGAACCCTTTATAAGGTCTGTATACGACCAGTCATGACTTACGTGGCCCCATATTTGCCCACGCTAATCCCAATTTCCTTAACGAACTTCAGTTCAAAACAATTTTTGTCGTCGAGCTACGAACGCACCCTGGTACGTCAGTAATGCCGACCTCCATCGAGACTTAGAGAGCCCCACAGTCCAGCAATTCCTAAAACACTCTCTGAGAACTTCTTCAAAGCCTCAGAGTCTCAATCTAATCATTTCATTCCTGAGGCAGCTTCCTATGCAGCCCCACTTCCCTTCGCTATCGAGTCCGCAGATCGAGAAACTCTCGGACCCCCTCAACAGCTCGGCTGACCTGGACTGCCCTTGGCGGCTCAGGCTGCTTCTTCTAATGTTTAATATGCCCAGTTAGGCGCTCTCTCAGCGGCCACTGCCGCCTGCGCCCCTTTCCCCAAAGGGGTCGCGTCCGATTGGCAGAAAGGCTTCAAAGCCAATGCCAGTCCCACAGGTGATGTTTAGTGGTAGGCACTTTCAAAGTGAGTCCACATAACCACGCAGCCGGCTGCGTGTATGCGGAGCATTCACCACCTCCTCCCCGCTTCCGGAGGGTGCCTTTGCATTGGGCGCAAAAATTACGCTAAATATTCTTTTACTTCCTTAGTATATAAATTTTAATCTAATTCAATTAAAATAAATAATTCTTCCAGAACATAAAAATTATTTCATTATTTTGGGGATCAACTATTAGGCAGTTAATTAACAACTTCTAGAAAGTTCTACAATACGTCGCGCTCTGATTGGTCGACTTTTCTTTGTATATAATAAGAGATATTTTCTTAACTATTATCAAATTCGATGTTCTATACTAACATATTAAGGTTATAAATATGTTGTAATATTAATACACTTTTCACTTAGTTTTGCTGTAATTTCACTTTTAATATTGTTTTTAATCACTTCGTTTCTTAACACTATTTGGCCGTCGCGAACAAAATAGGTTGTTAACAATAATAATTATTTCATATATTGTTAAGGTCATAACTCAGGATCATAACTCAGTTAGAAAAATAACAAGCTTAAATTTAAATATGAAATGCTCATAACTACGGCACTCAATCAGGTGCTCACTAATAATCGCATTATTTGGAAACTTGACCCTCCAAGCGCTCCACATTTCGGGGTTTTATGGGACTCCAATATTAAAGTTGTAAAAAACCATTTGTTTCTCGTAATAAGCAAGCAAATACTCACGTATGAGAAAATGCTTACTACTCTATCAAATCGAGTGTATCTTAAATTCTCGCCCGCTTTGTATGTTGAGTAGTGACCCTTCGGAATCTACAGCTCTCACGCCCGCACATTTCCTAAATTTACCGCTTGAATATTTACTAGCCACTGATTTAAGTAAGAAACGGAGAAAGGTTCTTTAGTTCAGTCCTTTTGGAAACGCTTTAGATTTGAATACATACATACATTGCAAAGTAGGGCAAAGTGGAATAAGAATGCTACTGCCGTTTCTGTAGGAACAGTCGTTCTAATAGACATGGATAATACTCCACCGCTTCAGTGGCCTCTAGACGTTGTTACCGAACTGTATCCAGATAGATATGGTGTAGCATCCATTGCGCAAGTTAAACTTAAGAATTCTACTCTAAAAGGCCCTCTTGTCAAACTGCAACACCAAACAACGAACAAACACAAATTAACATAACAAAATAAATGAATGGAATGGAAATAAAATAGTGGCTACTCAGCACAAATGTTATAGAAACCACATAGTGGTAACTATAACGCTGATTTTCATTAAACGCCAGAGACATAGGTGCAATAAAATAAACTTAACTAATCACAGGCTCTAACATAAAATAAAAATACACTTAATAAAATTTAAAATTAAAAAAAAACTGTTAAAATGTAGGAAAAAAAGACACAACAAAACCAACGCAAAAAAAGCACTGCAAAGGCATGCAAGGCACAAGGCACTAAAATTAAGGCAATTAAATTATTTGATAAGATACAAAAGCAATATAATCTTAGTTTTATAATATACAGACACAGTATACTTATAAGAAAGGTGTGATACATTGAAACAGAACCCTACTAATTTTGCAAATTTAAAAGGTAATCTTTAGTTTTATTTTTAAAGTGCGAACTGTTTTGTTGTTTTTGAAAGTAACCACTGTTTAGTAGCAGGCGGGACCCAATTGCAAATTATAAACCGAAAGAAAATAAGTGGGTTCCGCTTGCTACGCACAAGGATATACATATAGACCAGGAACAATTATTAGTAAGCCATATATATATATATATATATACTTGTTTCTAGTGTAACCTACTTAATAAATTGATAAAACGGAGTGGCATTTTATAAAAAATCTTAGCATACAGTTTGCAATAATTCAAGAGGTACTTTTATTATTGCGCATCTTCAGTGAAAAGAACCTTTCTATTTCATGTATAATACATTCTACTTTTCATACTAAAACACAGAAAAGCATTAAGATATTATCAAGCATATATTATCAAGATGACGCATATATGTGATTGAACTTCACACTAAAAATATATTTCGACTACTTTATTTTAAGCCTGGCAAATTTAGATATAACTTTCATAATTTGTAAAATATATAATATAATGCATTTTACATTTTCTTCATAATCAGCCTGTAGAATGTATAAGTCTACTGTTGAACTTTTTATAAAATTGAAGTAACAAGGGTACTTACAGTCCACTTGATGGCAAGTGGCTGCTGCAGCCCTTAGACATCCGCAACCAACTTCAAACAAAAAGACTACAGATGTGTTGTTACCTCTGAAGACAAAGTAGAAATGCCTCACAGCCTGTTATTATTTGGTTCTCTATATCCTTTAGACTGAACATATTATCAGTGCACGCACTGCTATTTAGCGGTAAAACAGGCAGGAGCGTGGTACATGCGTACAAGACATACTTTGCCAAAAAGTATTACTACCTAGTACAACGTGTTACAATACCCGTAAAAATATAATTAATTATCAAAGCCAAAAATTTTGTCAACCCTAGTAAGCTGTCATGTCAGGGAACCAGATTATTTAACAGAAAGGCCTACATACCTATTTTACCTAATAGTTGTCTACTTTAATAGTTTTTCTATTTTTCATTCATAAATGTTTTGCCACTCAATACAAGGATGTCATTATACTCAAGTAAAGACTTCAAAATGGCAAGTTGAAAAATATATATGTTGTCAATTTCAAATCTTCTAATCGATATCGTACAACTGTTTAGAGTTTTTTCCCAACATTTTTGCAAAATTGATGCTTTCTAACTCGGAATATTACGATATGATGTTATGCGTAGGCCATGAAGATAGCAATTTAAATCGTGCTCGCGAATTGTATCGGCAACGATTTATTGATGGTTTATCGATACTGAACAGCGACGGCTGTCTTCGTACCAGTGTTTTCTGAACATGTCAAGACGACTACATTCCATCGGCTTTTTCATCGGTCTACTGAAGTGAACGTCCAAGCACAGTCGACGCCAGGTAGGTATTAATGTTAGAGCATTTTGAAGAAGAGCCGACCACAAGTACAAGGCGAGCTGAGCCGACAAGATAAACCATGTTGCAGTTTGAATTCTTCGTGACGACAATCGTCACCCTTATCACTATTGCCGTACACAGGAGCTGATACCCTCCGATTTTGCACCCAGGAGGAACTTCTGCGAGTGGTACCTAGGCAGTTAGAGGAAAACCCTAATTACATAAACTATGTTCTTGGACGGACGAGGCAACATTCACGAGGTCAGGACTTTCAAATATGCATAACGATCACGTTTGGGCTCGCGTGAATCCACATGCTTCACGGCAGGGGACTTCAACACCAGTGGCGGCTGAATGTGGGCTGGCCTTTATGACGGGCATGTTACCTTTATCCCGTCATTATGCCATCACGTCTGAACGGTAGCAACTATCTAACGTTTTTACAAATGGAATTCGAAGAGCCAATTGACGACTTTCCTGTGGCTGACTGGGATTACTTTGAGAACCAAAGAAACATGGTATTTCATTATGATGGAGCTCCGGCACATTTTGCTCGCAACGTACGAGAACATCTTAACGTTCGCTTTCGCGAGGATGGATCGGCCGCGGGGACCGGTGCTATGGCCTGTTCGTTCTCCGGACCTCACACCTTGGACTTTTTGGGGTTGGTAAGGACAGAGTGTATTTCAGATTGCCCAACGGTTGCCGAGATGGAACAGCGTGTTAGATCGGTTTTCGCATCAATAACACCGACGATGGTGCGAAATGCCACACGCTTCATATCCCGACGAGCGAGGTTGTGTGTATTGCAAGGGAGCACACTTGAGCCGTTTCTAAATTTGACGTTTATTATGAAAAAGTAAGTGTTAGTTTAGGTTGTTTCGTTAGGTTAGGTCTTTTAAAATTTTTGTCGTTCCGCGAATTAGGTAGAAAAGGTACATTCTGCTGTAGTTTACTCTTTAATTTTACTGCCATAGTGTTTGCACACCAGTGTAAAATAATATTTTTTTATTTTTTTGAGGTATCTTAGACAGCGTTAATGTGGTTCTTAAATATTGTCAATGGACTCGTTATAAGGCCCCATTTAACCTCCTTTCGGCTTTACGGTTAGTTTTGTAACACCCAGTATACTACTGTCGTAGGGAAGATTTGCCTTTGACGCTGTTGCCCGTTGCTGGTCATGGTATTTTACTTCTGGTGTAAACGAGATGGTATACTGCATCTATCGGAGGTTATAAGACTTTCGGGTATTTTCCATAGTTGCCTCTTACGACACCTAGTTATTGACAAAGACTGAATGACAAATCATGCCGCTGCCACCATAAGGTTTTTTAAACAATTCAAACACCAAGCGAGAACAGAACTCTAGCTTAAAATAGCAGCATAAAGCTAGTGTTTTGTAAGGTTAGTGAAGAGAATCAACGCTCCTTTTTATTGGTAACGAAGCATTTCATCTTAGGCTTAAAGGAAACAACGCAACAGCATTTTAAATCAAAATCAAGGCCACCCACTAACTAATCAGGTCGACTGTGTGCATGTTTGTACCCCTAACTACTATAAAAAGTAGTATAAATGTAGTACAAAAAGTTCTTAACAAACTTTAGTCAAGTACTTGACTTATATTACATCTATAATTTAATAACATAAAAGTTACAAACTAAATAATTATATATCACAGCTGGGAACAGATCTCATTCTACTCATACTATACACATTTCTAATAGGGTTATGGAGTAACGAACGAACCATCCCCTGCGCTGCGCTAGTGTATGTTCGCGAACTTCTTTATAATATGTCTAGAAATATCGATATGTTCCTCTCAATATTTTCCTACTAAATCGTAAACTGCAAACAGCCTCCACGCTAATACAGTTAATATTCCTTAAGACCTTACTATAGTTTATATTTCTTTATATACATACGTACATTAAAATTATCGCATAAAAAGTAGTAGGATTAAAATAACAAGGGCTTTTTGCCTTTTAAGCGCTTAAACAGACGGTCGTAAAATTTTATATTTTCAGTAAATCGCGATCACGGAAGTGGAAAATTCAACTAAAGACATAACAGTGCAAAGACATAACATGAGAGCGCAGGTTTTTTAAGTGTTCAAAATGTTTTTGTCATTATTAGTATCCTCTTCTTTTAGCTGAATTAAAAATGAAGGAGATTTTCAATTCCACTGTATTTTATATGATGATATCGCGTAACGATATCTTCGCCAATTGTAAACCAATTTTAATGGTTCTATTCTTATTAAATAATAACTCTCAAGGTAGTCCTTTCAAATTTGCATAAATAAATTCCACTCTAGGGTGGAAAAACAATATGGAGTTTTTAATATAACTATATGGACGACATTCGAGATGTTACCTTAAGTCTGAGATATTGCTTAATCCACTCAAATAAGAACAATAATAAAATAATTTCACATAATTTAATAGCTTCTGAAGTTATTAATTACAAATCCAAATAAATTATATGGTAATTATTTTATTCTTCTAAGTTTAATTTTGTAGTTAGTTTTACTTGTAATTACTTTGATAATAATAGCCTTCCCACTGTAGGAATACAACTTTATATTTTAATAAGCATGTTGCTATGATCGTCACACTTGCAGGCAAATTGACGATCACAGCACCATAGTTCTAGCAGTTTTGATGCTGCTTCCATCGATTGTCAGGATTTTCGTCTAAGATTTTTTCCAGATAATATCCATCTAGCAGAGTTATGTCACCCACGCGATTAAACGGGGTGATGGGTTTTCTCACATCACCGTCGTGTGGTGATCTAGCACACAAATCATTTAGTGAATTAATACCTATATTTTACTAAATTGCCTTTAATTTTCATGTAACATCTTTAAAATCTTCTGTTTGACATTGAAATTGGTTCAAGGCATTTGGCGCTACTCACTGGAATGACCCAAGCATTGTAACTAAGGAAAAGCTTACTACGTCCATCCCAACTGAATTATTAATACGGCCGGATATCGACAGCAATTAACGTTAATAAAAGTTTTAAAAATTAATTAGCTATTATTATTTTTTACCTATTTTAGATATTATTATCTGTTACCTTGTTTAAAGAGACTCCCGCCTCCCTCAATTAGTGCCCGCAACAGGAGGGCGGGAGAACCTCGTCACCTGTAATCCCAACACCACTACACTAGAAAGACACGCCACCGTCGATAATACAACACGTGTTTTGCTCTAAAACGAGGCATCATCAGGTGAAATAGCCTCTGCGGTGATTAAGTGACAAATAATGAGAGTTAAAATGGATTATTGATTAACAGAAACATTGCGTGATAATGGACTTTTCTTAGGATGTCACTCACCGTTAAACACGTGGTAAATCTGCACTATTGCCATAAATAATTCACAAATTGCAATTAACAACTTCATAGGGCTATGCTCGAAATTCAAAGAACCAAATACCAATGTAGTAGAAAAGTTTCCAAATCGCAAGCGCAGTGTAACGTGGCCCCACGAAACCCACTGACTCCTGGCCAATTGAGTGGCGGTCTATACATGTACGGACTTGGTCCGGACCCTGATTTTATCAACACGTGGAGGAGGGCTATATTCTATAAAACTGTGTAGGACTACAATGATGAATTTATATGTGATGACATTATATTCAAATTATTCTGTCAATTGTTAGTGGTCGAGATTTCTCCAACCTCAACTGGGCGGTTCCTTGAGTCCATGGCCCAAGAAGCCGCAAGGATATATAGGTGTCCCTGCAGGTACAGCGGTGCTTCACGTCGGGACAGTTTCTGAACCTATATAAAGCGCAAGTCCGGTCGTGCATGGAGTACTGCTGTCACATATGGGGTTGTTTTCCATGATGCGTTACAAAGGAATATGTAATTATAATGTAATATAACATAGGATTAAGGTTCACCTCGTATACTACGTAAGGACCACGTACCTCATGAGACTATTAATTTTTCTTGCAGTTTTTCTGAAATTCTTTGCGGGCGAGTTTTTTATCTCCGTTAAACGATTACACAGCGATCAGCATATTTTTGACTTCAAATCGATACAATTAAATAAATTGATTTATTTGCGAGAGAGGCATGCCAACTGCGTCGTGGTATTTACACTTTTTAAATGCTTGACGTTCGTTAGAATCAACACTGCATTACTTCCTTTTTAAAGATAGGTATAGGAATTATTAATATATAAGAATAATTTATATGGGTTAGGATATAGAAATTAAGGGATTGCACAGCATTTAAAAGAAAGGTTTATAATATAGCGTTTTTGCGTCCACAGGGCTGGTGCTCAAAATGCCTCTTAACAGCGTTGGACTCAGTATTGGTAACCCTGATTTGGCGAAAACCTATCTTGCCTCGAGCACAGGCGCAGAGTAGCCAGCCTCTCAACATTTTCGGAGGTGCACAGCAATCACATAACTTGTTACGCTAAGGCAGTGCGATTAACCATCTAGGGCTTCATCAACACTTACCAATAGGGGATTGTAGCCAAACACTGGCTTATAATAGGTAAAAAAGAAATCAATTTGAAACGCATTTAGTATTTTAAATACAAACTAAACGGTACATTGGAAAAATATTGCACTAGCTCGTGAGCGAAGAATTTTATATAAGAGCTTGTAACGTGAACAGGAAAGTTTAAGTAAACGCGACATAGATTTACCTTGACTTTATTTTTCAATTCGGGGTATTCCATCTCTACGAAAGATGGATTTTCCTTTGAAATTAATTACAGAATATTGTCATTCAATAAAAGTAATTTTACACAATTTGTCGCGTTTTATATTAACTTTTAAATTCCCGATGTTTCTGGCACTTAACAGCACACATGGTCACGGCGGGACTGACCCCCGTGACCATGAACTTATACGACTCATCTTTTTTTCATCTTTTTCATCGTTGTAGGAAGGTTTTGCCTTAACTCTTAAATACCTTGGTGTTTTTTTTTTTGAAAAATAATTCACTGTGACCGCGTATTTTAATGTCTTTAATCTTAAAATGAGAAAAGCATATTTTCCTATTTTAACAAATCTTTGAATTAGTTGACATATTAAAACACGGAACACTATTCCATTATTTCTAACAATATTTTGAAATGCATATTTTGATAAAACTAATTTTACAACTAATACGGTAGCCCTTGCAAACAAACAAAAGTAATGTTAAATTTAATAAATATGAACTATTTTCTGTAATTTTAATGGCTCTCTGTATACTTCAGACCGGAACAAAGAAGCGCAAGTACTGCTATTTGGCAGAAAATAGTAGATAGGAGTTTGTCAGGTAGGTATACCTAGACAAACTCCTAGGTAAAAAGAGCTACCTAATAAGAAAAACGTCTAAGACTTACAGTAAGAAGCAGAGAGACGAACAGACACTTAAGTTTCATATAAGTGTTCTTTGCTTATTTTGGCAATTTCTGGTATTTCCATAGATGGCTTTTATGACACTCACGGGATATAAGGTAAGATTTTTGCCGCTTTCATGCGGCAAAAATCGCTTCTCGGTTTCTTGGATTGTTCAAAGTGAACCAAAATTATAAGGAGTCAAAATGGCAGTAATGAGAGAGAAATAATAATTTAAATGTTACATAAAGCACTAAGCAATCTGTCACTAAATGTACAGATATACCCAATACCTATTGACCGATTTTAATTTATGAATATGCACAATAGTGCATATTCATTAATTAAAATTATATATTATCGTATAGGACTATGATAGAGCAATAGCTCTATCATAGTCCTTATACATTACTTTCAGCATTTTAGTAATAGCTGGTTTCAATGTTTCATTGTATAACGACACATCAGAACAAAGCATTGAGCAAATAAGCCTTTCCAGATAAACCAATCCTTCATTCGGGGTCACATCACTTTATACAATACATTAGATCGGCAAATAATTGAGGCGAATCGAAGCCTTTAAACTGATTAATAAATGAACTGATGAAATCAAACATACTCTTGTAAAACTTCAAATTCAATAAATGATAAAACTGTTCCTGTTCTCATTACTTTAGCATGTTGTAAAACTTTGTATTTTGCTTTACACATTTAAGACAAACTTTTGTTTCCTTTTAGTCAAATTAAATACTATTACACCTCACTATCTCAATTTCGTTTGATATCGTTGTATCTGACAAATGAAGATGAAGTTAATTAATTAATACCTAGTCAAATCAGAACCAGTGAGATCTAAAAGAAGGAATGGAATACTTAAAAGAAACTATCTTCAGGTTTAGACAACATTAGACTTAATAAAAATTAAAATAAAAGTAATATATTAGGTCCTTACATATGAAATTAGTGTTTTGTCGTACTGAACACTTTGATCTGAAATATCTCCTTTGGTTAAGAATACCAAATTCAAATTTATAAATTCATTTAGCTGGTACATTTGAGTTTTGAAAACAGTCATTCATTTGTTTTTTCCTCATTATTTCATTCTTTGGCGTCGCTTATTACCGCACAATGGAAAACATGAAATATCGGTATATTTACGAGTACGAGTTCTACTGTGGCACCAGTGCTGCAAAACAGCTCGAAGTATTAATGATGTGTACGGCGCTGGTGTCGCAAAAGAAAGCACGTACGTTTTGGTTTCAACGTTTTAGTTCTGGAAATTTCGACCTTCAGAACCAATTCCTGTGACGGCCGGAGACCAAAGTGGAAAATGAAAATTAAAGGCTGTTGTGGAAGCGGATCCATCACAAAGCACTTCAGAGATAGCTGCAGGCTTCTGGGATAAGTGATAAAACTGTATTAATCCACTTGAAGCAAATCGGGAAAGTGAAAAACTTGAACGATGGATACCATGAATTGAGTGAATCGAACTTGCAAACACGCGTCGACTACTGTGTTATTTTGCTCAACCAACACAATAATGAAGGGATTTTAAATCGAATCATTACTTGTGATGAAAAGGATACTGTACGATAATTGAAGCACTCGTCGCAATGGCTGAACCCTGGAGACCCAGCCAAATCCTGCCCTAAACGAAACTTGACTGAGAAAGTTACTTGTGAGTGTTTGTGGACTAGCACCGGTGTCGTTCACTACAGCTTTCTAAAATCTGGCCAAACGATTACGGCAGATATCTATTGTCAGCAACCGCAAACTATGAAGGAAGAACTAGCTGCTAAACAACCGAGATTGGTCAATCACTCTAGGCCACTGTTGTTTCACGACAACGCAAGACCACACACTGCAAAACAAACAACCACTGTTAGATGAGCTACAATTGAATGTCTGCGACATCCGCCATACCTCTGGACCTTGCTCCAACAGATTACCATTTTTCCGGAATTTGACAACTTCTTACAAGGAAAAAATTCAACTCCGATGCGGCAGTCCAAACCGCCTTCAAAGAGTTTATTGATTCTCGCCCCATGGTTTTTAGTAAAGGGATCAATAAAGTACCTATGAGATGGCAAAGTGCACAGATAACAACGGCATACTTTGATTAATTATATTTACAAAAAAATTGACTGTATATTCTCTCGTACAAAACGCCAATTTCATATGTAAGGACCTAATATTAGGTAAATATACTAACAAAATATATAAAACTATAATAAAAAGACTAATAACAAACTGAAAAGTGCTGGACTTAGTGGTCACCTTGCTGAACACCGACAGCAGAATCGATAATATAGTTTTCGTAAAACAAGTTAGTATTTTGACTGTAATATTGCCGTAATGATAAATTTTGGGGTATTGTTAGCCACTTTCAGCAGGGTTACCCTATCGATAGAGTTAAAAGCATTCCTAGGTCAACCTTCACAAGAATATCTGCATTAGACTTTGTTAATAATGTACGCACTGAATGTACCGCCGCCTCACAGCCACCTCTAGTGAAAAGCCTAGTTGAGTAGGCTGAAATTTTGTCTTAAGGTTAGAGATAAGTATATGTCCTAATCTTGTAAGCTAATTTTGAAGTTAAACGTCACATAATCTTGCCCTTATAAGAATGGAATGAAATTTGGATTAACATTACCAGAAAGCATAAAATTACTAATGTCATTAAGAAGTAATCCGCCGGCGTCACTGGCAGAAGCGCCAATATCTTTATGATGTTGAGGCGTAATTGAAAATGACATAATTGTTTCTAAGTGCTTTTTTTCAGAATTTTTAATAAATTAAAATAAAACTAAGTTTAACGCCATACCATAATAACAATAATAGTTAAAAGTTCAAATACTTAATGTTATCGTGGCAATAGATAGCCAATGTAATGACGGCTCAGAAGCGAGTCAGATTTTCGTACTGATTTTTATATAGCCTATAAATAATTGTTTCACATCTTGTTTGTTGCTTGTTTGTCGTTGTTGTAATTTATTTAATACAAGCTGTGCCTCCAACGTCTTTTGCATATAATCTTTGTTAGTAGTTTATTTACGAGACGTCTTGTATTGCGATTGTCAATCTGCCTGCCAATAGTGACATCTATGGCAAATCACCCCCACATAGATAATTCTTTTGACAATTTTGGCTAAAGTAATATGACAAAAGGCTACAGTCTCTGACCACTTCCAAACTTTAGAGCCGTTCCTGCTAGTCACCTCATAAATTGTCATTACAAAGCGAATTCTTAGAATAAAACCCTATCGTGAACATCATTCGTTGTAGCTAAGTGGCTAAGCGCTTGCTGTAAATTTCATAGTACACGGGCAACTCGAGTTCGATGCCCGCCGGCATCAAAGATATTGATAATTTTATAAAATAAAACACTCTCGATTGTTCCACGTCTATTCTCCAGCCTTGTCTAACCATCTACACACTTTTTACATATCTCTCTTATAAGTAAATGGCACATACCCTACAAACTATATAATATATTACACCTTCCCCCTTAGTTTAACAAAATGACAAGTTTCTCTTAATCCCTATTTTATTAAAATATAAGACTACAATATACAATAAGTAACAATGAAGTACAATGTATAACTTAACATAAGAACAATAATAACAGGGTATACTTAATATCTAATTTATAGTTATCAATCAAACTCTAGAAACCGTATTGGTGGTTTCCTATTTCTTATGGGATAGCGGCGTGTCAGTCCGGGCGTACAACTTCGTGGTTGTATGGTATTATTAATATCTGGCGTTGTTGTACCCAGCTGGACTCCTGCACCCTCCTCTATCGAGCCTGTTGACTGCTCCGAGACCTCGCCTGGTTTATCGCTCTGTCTGGATATTGCATCTAGAAATGGGTTAACTGCGCCTGCATTTCTCACTATGTATGGGCGTGTCATTCAAAGCAACATTAAATGCATGTGTTAATTGTTCTGCGTGTCTATGGTGTACGATTCCGTCGATACCTAAAATTGCATAATCCGTATTACACAACTTACACTGAATTTTACCCTCTAATCGTTTCCTTCCTGCGCCATAGTTACGGTACCAAATTGTGTCCTCTTCCCTAAAATTCCGATGCAGACCGCCTGCTGCTAACTGCTGACGTTTCTGTGAGATGTGAACGCGATCTGCTCGCTCGGGTTTTAAACAGTCAAGTCGCATACGTAACGCGCGGCCTTGTAATAATTTTGCTGGACTCTCTCCCGTGGTAGTGTTCAGTATTTTTATACACACGCGCTATATAGCGCAACGTCCAAGTCTAACTTTTGTGATATAGCCTTTTAAATTACTTTTTTGCAGGTTTTTACCGCATTTTCAGCTGCTCCGTTGGATGAAGGATGATACGGTGCTTAATACGTGTGTTCTATTCTGTTAGTCGCTAAAACTTGTTTCAATTCTGAACTCGTGAAGGGTGGGCCGTTATCTGAAACTAATTGTTTTGGAAAACCAAACTGAGACCATAAGCATTAAGAGAATGCTTTAATCACCGATTTGGAATTGGTAGAATTTATTTTAATTACTTCCAACCATTTAGAGCAAGCGTCTATGACCACCATGTATACGTTCCCTGAGATTGGGCTGAAACAGTCTATATGTGAGCGAGACCGAGGCCGATCCGGCCAAGGCCACGGGTGGATGGCGTGGGTGGGCGGTAAATCCGCCGTCTCTGCACACACCGATACAACTGACGTAACATTCTATTTCTTCATGTATACCATGCATAGCTACGTGCTAAACTTTTAGTTTTAACCATACCCATGTGAGAGTCGTGTAACTCATTTAAAACTTTAGCCCTACAGCCACTAGAAATTACCACCCGGTGATCCCACATTATACAACCTAGTTCCGAATAAAGTTCGTTCTTTCTATTAAAATATGGTTTTAATTCTTTAACATCCACTTCAGACGGCCAGCCGTCTCTTATGTAACTAATGACTCTGCTTAAAATAGGATCGTGTACGGTTTCCTTTTTAAGTGAATCTATGCCCACCGTTCAGTTATTTAGTATAGATCTTTTATTAGGCAAGAATGTTTGATAGGATATTATTTTCATATTGCTTATTTGTGAGGCAGAAGAAGAAAATGATGAGAAAAGGAATAATATCAGAAAAAGGAAAATATATATTTGGGTTCATAAATTAAGGAAGAAATGAAAACGTCACCATTTGCGCCACTTCCCGCAGATTCCAGAGACTGTGCTGACAGTAACTACGGGTATTCTTGAGAATGCGCGAGAATTACCCGGAAGACGCGCGACTTTTTTTGGCTCATATCTAGTTCGCACGTTACACAATTAACATAAAATTCATTTTACAATGTACAATTTCGTTACAAAAATTCGCTTATATTCCGTTCCGCGGCAGCACTGATACACTTCAGCATTATCTCAACATCTCCAAAACCCATGGCTACTTTTTTTTTAAAGAGTGTATAACAAATTTAAATAAAACCTCAAATTTTTCACAAATCTACAATAAAAATTAACCATTCCTAAAAATGACCGTAATTCGGATACGTCAGTTGATTCTCGCATATGTAAAATTGGTTTTATCTTTTCTAAATCTACCTTTTTTCTATCTTTATTAATAATATAACCAAGATATTTTATCTCGTTCGCAAAAAACACACACTTTTCTTTCCTAATATTTCATCCGTATTCGTTCAACCTTGAAAGTAAATTTTGCAATGTCTCAAGATGTTCTTTTTTAGATACACAAAATCTAAATATCATCTAAGAAGACTACTCTATAATCTGGTATCTTGTTTTAAGAGAATGAGGCAGCCACCATGAGTTGGTAATAGTACATGGCCTGCAATCTCTGATTGGACAGAGTCCAAAAAGCTACAACTGAGACCACGCTTAGCCAAAAAAAAAAAGATTTAAACTTTTATAAGCGAGTGATTGACTACCATCTCACCTGGTGGAGTACTTTTCCAATTGATGGTAAGTGGTCATATAGCCAAAGATGGCCGCACTTACTTAGCTTAACAAAAGCCTATCATTCTTGCTTTAAGATATCCACATTATAATCGGAAGGAAAGATAAAAGAAGTTAAAATAAAACGCGATGAAATCCATAAAATTAGTTGAATTCCAAGAAAGATAGATGCTTGCAAAATATTCCAAATTAATAAGTGGGTTAGATAACAAATAGTGACAGGAGTTATAGGTAGCTAGCCCAACACCTACAGAATCACAAACCCAATAACCCATTACGTAACATTTTACGACATGCTAGGTTAGTAACACAGCTGGGACATTCTTTTTTTAAATTTTAAAAATTAATTAGTTAAGATTTGCGAGATAAAATAAAATGATGTGTCTTCCCTAGTTTGAAGAGCACTTTCCGCCCTCCCTCAATAGAATGCACTATACCCGTCACCACCAATCCCAGCACCACTCCCAAACAACAACTAGAAAGACACCACCGTCGATAATATAACACGTGTTTTGCCTCAAAACGAGGTCATCATCCACGTCGTATTATCGACGGTTGTGTGTCATAGATATAATATACTCGTAATAGTGCCCCATGCGACGTGGACATAATATAGTAGTACCCTAAAGAATTTCCCGTGTACTATTTCGGAATTCGAGTCTACGCATTTTAATTAAAACAGGTTTTAGTTAAAACAGGTTTAATTAAAACGGCCTTTCGTCTGGCGAGCGTTAAACGTTGTTTTTTTAATTGTACGAATGTCCGCCGACTGATAAGAGTCCGCAATCCGCATTGCACTAATTGGACTTTTAAAAGAACACTTCTCATACAGGCAAAGCGTCATATTTTATGAATAATTTCCCTTATTGGTATAACTGTTATAAGTTGTAAGAAGATGAGCTCAATCACTAATAAAATTTAATTTGTAGAGCAACAAAGCCAAATTATTTTTAATTAATGTTTCCATTCCCCAATTTATTTTATGAATACGTGAGCAAAGGTCATGCTATCGATGGGCTTTACAATTACAATTAATAAAAACCCGTTTAAAAACTCATTCGCTCCGAAAAATACCCATCAACCATCTATTTATTTTATGAATTTATTAACGCAGTTTATGAAATTGCATCCTGGTGCTTGATTTGTACGTAAAATTAAGACGTTTAATAATTGTTATGCAGCAAAATGTTTTTCCTTTAATTTTTCTCTCATTATGTCTTACAGTTTTCTCTGCAGCTTTGCAAGTTCTTGGAAACTGGAAAAAGCGACAATAAAAAAATATATACATATACCTACATCTATAGAACTTGCGAGAGAATGAGATAGAATACAGAGCAGTAAGCGACAGTAGCCTAATATGATGGTGGGGACTGCGAACTCAAAAGGTTGTGGGATCAAATCCGCCATTCGACTACTGTCATGAACCACTCCTACACATTTTCAGCTTACTAGTAATGGTTAAAGGGATTTTTAGTAATGTGTACATTGCTAGTTTTTTTTTTAAATACAGCGTTTCCTATTATCACGGTTTCCTCTTTGTTCGGTGCTTTAAAGATGATAAGTATAAATTTTAACTATTAAAATAATCAGTTAAAAAAATAATAAATTTATTAAATAAATAAAATTAACCATTCTGAATAAAATTATTATATCCAATCCATTCACAACAATCCACGATTTCATAACTTCAGCCCTCTAACGTCTATTTTACATACCACCTTTAGAATCAATAAATGTTTGTTAGAAACTTACCGATTTATATTAAATTAGTCGTGTTTAGCGCCATCTAGCGCCTATTTTAAGTACCACTTTGAAAGTCAATCAATTTTTGTTCGATAAAATGACTTTACCTATAGAATGAAGTAGATGGGGCTATTACAAAGCAATTTTACTTGAAATAAAATAGGTATTCGTTTGCTTTATTACACTACACTAAAATTTTGGCTCTACATGTCTAAAAATAAGGATTATAACTAGTATAAGGTATAAGTGCTTGAAAATTATCTTAATAAATAAATCATTTGCTTTGCAATCTCTTGAAGTATTACTTTTATTTAACCGTACGAAATGATATTTTTTACTCATAGGTGTAACGCTATTGGCCGAATTCATTAGCGGTTGATGTTAATTTTAATGTACTTTGTTGTTACGCTATTGGCTGAAATATTGGTTAGCGTACACGTCAGTTTAATATTATTTCATGTACGTTAGTTATCTCAATATTACATGGGATGTTAAAAAAATTGTAAGAATTAAAAACTGAGGAGGTAAATATTAAAGGTGAAAATTAAACTAAACTCTTGTACTTGTAAACTCACTAAATAATAAAAGGCGTTTTAGCCATTGTTCACATGTATCATTTATGTGAATATTTTTATCATTTTAATAAAAACAGTTTTAAAGTATGCCGAAAACTAATGCCGAAAAGTGTCGTGAATATCGGGATCTATCGACAAAAAAAAAAGTAAATCTCCATAAATCCCGTGTATAATATAATTTATTATTCTCTTTTCAGTTGATTTCCAAGTAGATGTATTAAATGTGCAATGGCTGCCTCTATTACCTGACTATTTTGATCTGAAATATCTCCTCTTTGATTAAGAATTCCAAATTCAAATTTATAAGTTCATTTAGCTGGTACATTTGAGTTTTCAGAAAGTCATTCATTTGTTTTTTCCTCATTATTTTATTCTTTGGCGTCGCTTATTACCGCACAATGGAAAACATGAAATATCGGTATATTTACGAGTACGAGTTATATCGTGGCACCAATGCTGCGGAAACAGCTCGAAGGATTAATGATATGTACGGCGCTGGTGTCGCAAAAGAAAGCACGGTACGTTTTAGGTTTCAACGTTTTCGTTCTGCAAATTTTGCTAAACAACCGAGATTGGTCAATCGCTCTAGGCCACTGCTACTTCACGACAACGCAAGACCACACACTGCACAACAAACAACCACTAAGTTAGATGAGCTGCAATTGGAATGTCTGCGACATCCACCATACTCCTCGGACCTTGCTCCAACAGATTACCATTTTTTCCGGAATTTGGACAACTTCTTACAAGGAAAAAAATTCAAACCAAGTCCAGTCCAAACCGATTTCAAAGAGTTTATTGATTCTCGCCCCCATGGTTTTTTTTAGTAAAGGGATCAATGAACTACCTATGAGATGGCAAAAGTGCATAGATAACAACGGTGCACACTTTGATTAATTAAATATATTTTACAAAAAAAAAATTGACTTTAAATTCCTTCCGTACAAAACGCCTATTTCATATGTAAGGACCTAATATTTTAATTAATGATTGTGAGTACCTGTATATTTTCATGAAGCTGAAGTTAGCGCATATTTAATAATTTTAAAATGTTTTAAAATAGGTAAAGTTTTAAAAAAAATTCAAAAACTTGTAAGTATAATATGCAGTTTTTAAAATTTACCACAAGCGATTTTTTTAAATATTTAAAAAAAATTGATATGTGCCAACTTCAGTATTTTTATATACAAAATGTGTTTTTTAATGAATAGATCCTGATAGCTCATCACATATTGTGAATTGTTTTTAAGGTAACTCTCAAGTGGATATACAGCTTGAAATTCCATACTCGCAATTTCGTCACTATAAAATTGCTCATGAAGAATTTCACAAAAAGTTTTTGAACAATATATTGGTCCGTATGTGATCGATTGCGGTTCCAAAAAGATTTAAAACAACTACGCGCAGAACATGAAGAACTTTTACGTGTAATATTGAAAATTATAATACAAGTAAGTTGATCACGCCGTTCACACATCTGAACTTTATTATAAATATAAGTTTGCTTTATATAATAATTATATTCTAAGCCATACGTGCAAATAAGTGTTAGTAAGATTTATAACTGTTGAAGATAATTTCACCTTATTAATATCATACTTAAAGATCAATTTAGATTGCATAAACATTGTGAATAATTCTACCAATAGCAATCCACTACGTTTTCATATGTCGTCATTGTGACAGCCAACTGACATACAATTTGTACCTTTACCTTTCGACCTCATACTGTTAGCACGTCCTCAAAAATATAATATTAAATATTGTAAATTGTAACAATTACATTAAATCAAGTTTGTGATACTCTAATCTATCTTTTTTCGTACACTATGGTACAATAGTGGCAACCGTGACAGGACCTGCTGCATAAATATCAGATTCCGAAGATTCATATACGCCGGTCAAGGGTGAAGGTCAAGAGGTCATCGCCACGCCTCAGAAAGAACGGTACGTTTTTGGTTTTAACGTTTTCGTTCTGGAAATTTCGACCTTCAGAACCAACCCCGTGGACGGCCAAAGTGGAAAATGAAGAATTAAAGGCTATTGTGGAAGCGGATCCATCACAAAGCACTTCAGAGATAGCTGCAGGCTTCGGGGTAATCGATAAAACTGTATTAATCCATTGAATAAAACTACTTTTACGGATTATATCGCGTTTAATAACTTATTTTTATTAATTCCCGACGTTTCACCATGGTGCTGTAAAGCACCCGAACCCACCATCATTCTTCACAGTTAGCTACCGTGGGCAAATCTTTGTTACAGAGAGCACGAGGGATCTGTGACAGCAAACACCTGGCCGCCGAGCTTCAGCACATCAAGCAAGTTCTGCACGACAACAAGCTTCGGGTCCCGCGCCTACGTCACAGTGACCGAGTGAAGCCGGCCAAAGTTGAGCGTGTGCCTGCTGTACTACCATATGTCAGAGGTGTCACAGACAAGATTAGCTACATCTTGAAGCGAGCTTCTATTAGAACATTCTTCAAGCCGCCGAAGAAGATTAGTCATTTCTTACCATCCGTCAAGTGCAATATTCCTCTACAAGATGCAGGAGTGTACAACCTTGATTCTGAATGTGGGCAAACAAAACGATCAATAAAAACCCGCGTAAAAGAACACATAGCTGACGTGAAGCACCAACATTCCGGGAAGTCTGCAGTTTGTGATCATATCCTTGACGGCCCCCGCCATTACATTAGATTTGACAAACCACAAATTATCGCGAAATAACATCGATTCCTGCCAAGGATGATACATGAGGCTATTGAAATTAAAAACATACTAATTTCAATAGAGAG
>JAGSMP010000839.1:0-95630 GCA_029286625.1 Parnassius orleans
GTTTTTGGTTTTAACGTTTTCGTTCTGGAAATTTCGACCTTCAGAACCAACCCGTGGACGGCCAAAGTGGAAAATGAAGAATTAAAGGCTATTGTGGAAGCGGATCCATCACAAAGCACTTCAGAGATAGCTGCAGGCTTCGGGGTAATCGATAAAACTGTATTAATCCATTGAATAAAACTACTTTTACGGATTATATCGCGTTTAATAACTTATTTTTATTAATTCCCGACGTTTCACCATGGTGCTGTAAAGCACCCGAACCCACCATCATTCTTCACAGTTAGCTACCGTGGGCAAATCTTTGTTACAGAGAGCACGAGGGATCTGTGACAGCAAACACCTGGCCGCCGAGCTTCAGCACATCAAGCAAGTTCTGCACGACAACAAGCTTCGGGTCCCGCGCCTACGTCACAGTGACCGAGTGAAGCCGGCCAAAGTTGAGCGTGTGCCTGCTGTACTACCATATGTCAGAGGTGTCACAGACAAGATTAGCTACATCTTGAAGCGAGCTTCTATTAGAACATTCTTCAAGCCGCCGAAGAAGATTAGTCATTTCTTACCATCCGTCAAGTGCAATATTCCTCTACAAGATGCAGGAGTGTACAACCTTGATTCTGAATGTGGGCAAACAAAACGATCAATAAAAACCCGCGTAAAAGAACACATAGCTGACGTGAAGCACCAACATTCCGGGAAGTCTGCAGTTTGTGATCATATCCTTGACGGCCCCCGCCATTACATTAGATTTGACAAACCACAAATTATCGCGAAATAACATCGATTCCTGCCAAGGATGATACATGAGGCTATTGAAATTAAAAAACATACTAATTTCAATAGAGAGGGAGGCTGGGTACTACCAATTGCTTGGGATCCTGTAATTAATAAAATTAAAACTAAACCCAAGCATACGACTGCAAGACTTCAAGACACAGTAAGTTCATTCTGCGTAGATCGGACCAAAATTAATATTTAAAAAATCTGAAGGTACTCCGGGTTAACTCTGACATCGGGACGTCAATCACCCGTGTCCATGGGTGCTATAAAGCGAAACGTCGGGAATTAATAAAAATAAGTTATTAAACGCGATATAATCCGTAAAAGTAGTTTTATTCAATGTGTAGTGTTCGCGTAAATATAAGAAATCATTATATATTAATCCACTTGAAGCAAATCGGGAAAGTAAAAAAAAAAACTTGAACGATGGGTACCTCATGAATTGAGTGAATCGAACTTGCAAACACGCGTCGACTGCTGTGTTACTTTGCTCAACCGACACAATAATGAAGGGATTTTAAATCGAATCATTATTTGTGATGAAAAGTGGATACTGTACGATAATCGGAAGCGCTCGTCGCAATGGCTGAACCCTGGAGATCCAGCCAAATCCTGCCCTAAACGAAAATTGACTCAGAAAAGTTACTTGTGAGTGTTTGGTGGACTAGCGCCGGTGTCGTTCACTACAGCTTTCTAAAATCTGGCCAAACGATTACGGCAGATATCTATTGTCAGCAACTGCAAACCATGAAGGAAGAACTAGCTGCTAAACAACCGAGATTGGTCAATCGCTCTAGGCCACTGCTGCTTCACGACAACGCAAGACCACACACTGCACAACAAACAACCACTAAGTTAGATGAGCTACAATTGGAATGTCTGCGACATCCATCGTACTCCCCGGACCTTGCTCCAACAGATTACCATTTTTTCCGGAATTTGGACAACTTCTTACAAGGAAAAAAATTCAACTCCGATGCGGCAGTCCAAACCGCCTTCAAAGAGTTTATTGATTCTCGCCCCCATGGTTTTTAGTAAAGGGATCAATGAACTACCTATGAGATGGCAAAAGTGCATAGATAACAACGGTGCATACTTTGATTAATTAAATATATTTTACAAAAAAAATTGACTTTATATTCCTCCCGTACAAAACGCCAATTTCATATGTAAGGACCTAATATGTCGACAAAATGTGGAATTAAACAGTACTAGATAATATTAACAACAAGCTAGTCAACTTCAATAAACAGGACTACTGTTTGATTTTTATAGGAAAACATGACTTTGAGACAACTGTAAATTATTATGTCTAGTTATAAGTATACGCGAAACATTAATGTCAATTAGCTACACTAGCCTAGTATTGTGTTTGCCTACCTATAAATTCAATGGTTATAACAACATTTTTAACTCAAGAGTTGAGACTTTTATTACCTTATTATACCAAGATATATGTAAATATAACTCATCATCATTACAGCCCTTCACAAGTCCACTACTGAACATAGGCCTCCCCCATGGAATGCCACAAAGCACGGTACTGAGCCACCTGCATCCATCGACTTCCTGCATGTATTACCAGGTCGTCAATCCATCTAGTGGGGGGACGCCCTATACTTCGTCCGCCGGTACGAGGCCGCCACTTGAGAACCTTTTTTCCCCATCAGTTGTCGGTTCTTCGAGCTATATGGACGGCCCATTGCCACTTCAGCTTACTAATCCGTTGGGCTATATCGGTCACTTTGGTTCTACTGCGGATATCATCATTTCTAAGTTTATCACACAGAGAAACTCTGAGCATAGCCCTCTCCATAGCTCGCTGAGCGACCTTGAGCTTCCTCATCCGGCCAGTAGTGAAGGACCACGTCTCAGTTCCATAGGCCATCACTGGCAACACGCACTGTAATATGAATATGTGTAATTATAACTATGCAATAGTATTTAATTCCAATTTAAATCTAAAATACGACAACACAATGTTTTATAGGCAAAGTGGAGTACTAAATAGACATGGCATGAAAAACATTTTTAATACTTTAAAGCACTACATTTTCCAAGACTCCAAAGTCTTTCCACTACGATTTTGCCATCTAAACTTAAATCTCGTAAAGGCACAATACCGTTTTAATTCTCACCAGTCACAAATAATAATCATTCCGTAAATAATTCGTTTTTATTTTTTCGTAAGTAAGCCCATTAGTACCTCATTGCGCAGTATTATGCACCAAAATATCGCAGGCGCACTAAGTAAAATGGAAGATCTAGAATTAGCCCTCAATGAACTACATGAGTCAAATAAACGTGTTATCGCCGTATGTCTCACTGAACATTTTATAATTAAAGGTGAGGAGTAATTTTTAGCACTAAATAATTTTCATGTTTCATGTGTCAACCATTTTTCTAGGCAATGGAGAGGGGTTTCTTGTATTTTATTACAAAATGACTTCAAAGGCGTGGAATTGCATAATATTTATAAACTATGTATTGAAAAATATTTTGAAATTTGTGGCCTAGAAATTCCTCAAATAAAACTAATTATTATATGTATTTATAGAACTCCTAATTCCAATATAAATGTATTTTTTGACAAAATGAATGAAGCGCTATCTTAACTACGCCACAAACACAAACAACGTAAATTAATTATTTGCGGAGATTTTAATATTAATATATGTACTGGCTCACAATAGCGCAAGTACTCAGTTCCTAGAACTTATATCCAATTTGGACTCCAATGTCATATCCAGGAACCAACACGATTTGATAAATGTATCGACAACATCCTTAGTAATATTTCAACAGCGGTAGCTAGGACGCACAACTTCTGTCTCTCGGATCACGACACAGCTCAAACAATTGAATTTGAAACCAAACAATTAGAAAAAATATCTAAGCATTACTTCACAACTACACGTGACTACAGCAAAAATAACATAAGTAAATTTGTAGAGTGCATTAGCAGTATAACTTTTTCTGAAATATTCAATAGATTAGATGCAAATGAGGCATTTAATGAATTTCACGAAGTAAAAACATTATTCTTTAAACTTTGCTTTCCAACAATAAAAGACGGAAAATAGTATTAGAGCCGGCAGAATTTCTTGGATAACGGAAGGTCTTAAAATTAGTTTCAGAACCAAAAGAACGCTAAGATACAAATACTACTTGAATAGAAGCAATAATAATAAATTAGCGTATATAAAATATTCCAAATTGTTAAGGAAATGTATAAATAACACTCAATCGCTTTGTAACCAAAGGTACATAACCAACTCCCGCAATAAAGGTAAAGCAACATAGCGTTTCACTACGTCGCAACGTAGTAAAACGCTATTTTGACGGTACTGTACCTAGGACTAGTCCATTCGTTGATAATATTCTCGAGAACGGAAGTACAGTTACATCTGGATCTGACATAGCAAACATATTTAATAATTTTTTCATTGATGTAGTTCAAAATCAGCATTTTTATAAAACTCACGGACGCAAATAAAGTTTTTTACACAATAATTTCATTGAAAAATTCAAAGTCGGCAGGGTATGACGAAATTAAACCGCACTGTCTTAGCGTAGCAAAAGCCTATTCACTCTTGCCTTGAAGACGCCTAGATTGTATTCAGACGGAAAGATAGACGCCGGTAAATTATTCCATTCCTTTACTGTACGCTTTACAAAAGACGAAGCAAACCGTTTGGTTCTAATGCGTGGAATATCGACAAAAAAAGGGGTGAAGACCCGCCGACCGCCTGGTTGTCCGATGGTGGAAAGGAGAGGGAGGAATTAAAGCGTGTAATTCCTGCTCACACTCACCGAAATGCATCCTATAGAATACCGAGAGACTGGCTACTCTGCGCCTGTGCTCGAGGGTGACAAGATTGGTTTCAACCAAATCAAGGTCGACAATGAGCCTCTTAGCACGTCCACTGAGTCCAACGCTGCCAGGTGGCATTTTGCAGCATCAGCCCATGTGTGACAGCAGTACTCCATGCACGACCGGACTTTCGCTTTATATAAGGTAAGAAGCTGCCCCGGCGTGAAGTACTGCCGCACCCTTGGATACTTGGTTTCCTTGTGGCTGCTTTGGCTCTGGACTCAATGAACCGCTCATAGTTGAGGTTCGGAGAAAATTCAACCCCTAACAACTGAAGGCGGTCAGTGTACTCCTAGGATACATTCCGGAAAGTAGGAGGCAAGGTGAGCGGGCTCCTTTTAGCGGTGATAAGACAAATTGTCGATAATAAAGCCGCTACTTATGTAGCGGTTTTATTATCGACAACTTAAGTTATGAAAGATTCTTATGAAAGGGTCAAAATCTGTACAAAAATAATTATAGGCCTATTGCTTTAACTCCGGTCCTATCTAAGATCTTTGAAAAAATTATGCTCAAAAGAATAGTAAACTTCCTAAATAAATATGACATTTTGGCACCGGAACAATTTGGTTTCAGTAAATATCGGTCAACGCAATTAGCTACCTTCACCTTAATAAACAGCATCATTAATATTATCAACTATTAAATCCCAACATTAGTCCTACTATTAGACCTCAGCAAAGCATTTGATTTTGTTGATCATTCAATACTCATCTCGAAAATTGACAATAATGGAATCCCCTTATTCCATTATCTTCTTTGTTATGGTTTCAGTCCTATTTGAAAAATAGGAAAGAATTCGCTGGGATTACAAAATTTGATATTGGAACAAATAATGTAGTTAAGTTTGACTCGATACAAAGGATTAATAGTTCTGGGGTACCACACGGTAGCATCTTAGGGCCCCTGTTATTTCTTATTTACGTCTATGACCTTCCACGTGCACTCACACATGATTGTGTCTTGTTCGCAGACGACACGACTATCATTATGGGCTGTAAAAATATAGATTCTTATGAGACGGAAATATATAAATAGTTAGAAGATGTTATCCAATGGTTAAACATAAACAAATTAAAAATAAACATTGAGGAAACGAAACTAATTAACTTCAAAACTAATAAGAGTAAAAACATGGAATTAAATATTAGTTACAATAATTCAGTTATTCAACAGATAAACACCGCAAAATTCTTAGGCATTATTCTCGATACACATCTTTCATGGAAAGAACAAATTAATAATTTATGCATAAAAATAAACAAGTTTGTTTTTGCACTTCGAAAGGTAAAAGACGTGACAAGCAGACATACCTATATTATGATATATCGCGCTTACATTTGCTCCATTATACGGTATGGCATAGTTGTCTGAGGAAATTTCTGTGACATCACGAGGGTGTTTATAGCACAAAAAAAATGCACTCGGACACTGTACGGCATGGATTGGTCGGAATCATGTAAACCGACCTTTAAATCTAAGAATCTACTAACTGTTCCCTGCATATACATCTACGAAACTGCTAAATTTGTTAAATACCACAGTCATCTTTTCACCGCCAACGACAATACATTTAAACCTAAAATTAACCACGTGCCCTTAAAAATACCTGTGCCTAAGCTAGAACTGTTTAAAAAAACTGTGCTTATATGGCACCTCTCTGTTGTGCCTTGCGAGAATGGTTAATCCAGGAGAGTTTCTATAATCTTAAAGATTTTTTGAATAAAGCACTTGCCGATTTGGTGCCCACTAAGATACCGGCTCTTCCTTTTATTTCCTGTGACTTAGTCTATTATAATAATTCAATAATTTATGTAATTGTAATCACTGTGATTCAAATAATTGAAATTTAAAAGATTGTAATAATTGTAATTCAAATAGTTCTTATAAATTGTTATTCAAATAGTTCTAATAATTGTAATTTTGTTCAAATAATTGTTGTAAATTTATTATAATTTTTCATGCCCGTAATGAGGGTGAAATATGTCCTGTGCTATAACTTAATTTAACATCTTGTATACCAAGCATATTTCAGGCAAATAAATGACTTATGATTATGATAATAAAATAACATAAATAGTAAACATTGTACAAATATAATAAAAATAGTAGTACATCTAACAACTCACCTGCGTTATACTCCAGTAGCGGTCCAGCGAAATGAGGCACAAATTCATAATAGACGCTGTACACAACAATACATCCATCGCTGAATGTATCTCGCACCACCAAAATCCGAAAATCCAATACCCCATTAATTCGTTCGCCAATGAAAAAGGCATTATCACTAGTCCTAGAAAGAAGTCCGACACTGCTAACGAGGCTATGAACCAATTCTGTATATTCTTCAGTGCTTTCTCTGTTACAATCGCAATTATCACTAACATATTCCCCACCACCACCATTATCATTAACACTGTCACCACCACTGACGCTATGATTATGTGCGCGGGCGAGTAACCACTTGGATACCATGTTTTTAAAATCACTTGATTGATTATTGTATCGTTGGAAATGGATGTTGTGTTCGCATCTGATGTATTCGTCATTTGTAGTGCTAGGAACTCCTCTTGGCTTATGTACGTCGGGACCAGGAACGAGGAATTGAGTCCCATAGTTCCGTTGATGTGAGTGCTCATAGTAGTCTTCGCGGCATATAGCGTTGTTGCGTTCGGAACCATTTTGTTTAACGGACTCGGTTATTTCAAATTTAGAATTGTAATTGAGCTAACTATACTGACGTTTATTGTAACGGACAGTGGAAATTGTTATATTGGCCCCGATTATAAATGTTTCTGTTTTATATTTTACTTGAAGTATTGCGTAGGAACGGAGTAATATTTTGAAGATATCGAAAATTATATTATATTTGTACAGGAGTATTTTACACGAATTATATTAATACCCGTTTTGTTTCCGAACTGTGCCAAATTTAAATCCAAGCGGTATATAATGAGCTTGTTGCTTGAATATATACAGTAAAACTATTTATTTTTAAACAGACAAAATATTAAAAGCTACGTTTCTTATTTACAGATAAAATTTATTAGTTGAATTCGCGAGCACTGTAGAACGGCCTCTTACCTAATATTGCTTCCGAGTAACTACTAAAATGAAAACGACTTAACACCAAATTATAAATTACGCGCAAATAAAAAATACCGTAAACACACACGCGTTACAACTGGCAACACACAAAGAAGCGAACACTACGTTAATTAGTTAAGCGTTTATTTAAAAAAAAATCTATCCGGTTACTTTATACAGTTGTAGAATCGGTATCGTGACGTCATCGCGCAACCCTGCTCTTTCTCCGGTCTGAAAATCTATCTGTTTTTGCGAACATCTTTTTCAACATTTTCACTTCACATGTTTACTTGTCGGTTTTCATTTCCCGCACTGCAATCTCGTAGTTGGTCAGTTAACGGTAGTTAATACCGAGCCATTACCGCTGTCGTTGTATTGTAATTACGTGTGTAGTGCGAGTGATTTTGGGAAGCTGTTACAATCTGTTATTTATCTTGATTGTCGTTCTGTTTGTACCTGAAATGAAGAAAATGGATTATAAATATTGCGTTCAATCTGATCGTATGTATGTGTCATCCTTACGGTTACAGTCTATCAAAAGACTACTGAACATACCCTCCCTCATAGGTTGCCTAGCATAGGGGGTATATTTGCCACAGTTGCCGCTTGGCACGCGGGTAAGCTATCGCAGTTTTTTTATTTTAAGTCCATTTCCTGGTTTGTTTACTCTGTTGCCGGGACGATATGCGGTATTGGATGTTATTACACCAAAAATACAATATCAATACAGAAAAGGAATCCTACAACCTATTGCAGTTTAAGTTACTTATATATGTTATATATATTTAATTCAATACATAAGCACAAGCATACTGTACATAATATATTCTTATTTTGAACGTTATTATTAATAATAAAGTATTAGACTTTGCCGAACGTGACGAAAAGGGATCGCACCGAAGTACATGTATTTCCATGGGTCGCACTCAGCATTTGGCGTGGTGAACCACAGCCGCTGTTTTTCAGTGTGGCCCGTTTCGTCTCTTTCGATTAGTTTGAACAGTGGTCCATTTTAATACATTTTAATTAAACCTAACAGTAAATAAAAACAAACAATAAACACGAAACTAGTCTTACTTATATGACTTATGTTTGATCAAGTGGTCGTAAGGGCGACTGCTGATGGCATGGCAATGTGGTGCCAGGTTATAAAGAGTCAGTATAATTACAGGGATTCCAACTTAGTCCTCAGAAGTGCCAACTTATTCAGGGCTGCAGTAGCCACTTACCATCATGTGGACTGTATGTTCGTTTGTCACTTCAAATTTATTTAAAAAAAAAACAGATCTTACGGTGAATACATTTAAACAAAACTTCTACCAAAAAAAAAACATTATGCCGTTGTTTGAAATACAAAAAGAGTCCATGAAACTAATACAGTGCAGTGCAGTTTCATTTCACGTGAAAGTAAAAAGGCTGGCCCGAATTCGGAATCAATCTTTAGATCCCTAATTGAAATCCAAACAAAAAGAGCTACCGATGTGAAAGGATGCCTTTTCCATCCTTTTTATTTCTTTAACAAAAGCTATGGAATAGTTGCAATAGATTTTTTCAGTTGGTTTCATTTTACCTCGTTTTATTTTATTTGTGTTGAGTCTGTCTCTTCCTACATTGTAAACAAATATTGAAAAGGAGCGGGTCTGTTTGAGCTTTTTAAATGAGTCAGAAACAAAGAACGATTATTTTAAGTTTATTCTATTTTCTTCTTATCATCAGCCTGTAAAAGTGAGGGAATGGCATTCTCATTGTAATAATAATGTTTTCCTGACTAAATTTCGGTCACGGCAGCCAGCCTAAATGGAGACTAGCCATCTGCGCAGGACAGGATTATAGTGCCCGAGTATGCGTAAGCATAGTAGCACTCTCTATTCCTTCACTCTCATAGCCCGATGGGACTGTAAACCGACACGATCGGGGACATATCAGGTGCAGGACCAACGGCTTTTCGTGCTTGAAACACAGCCATCTTCCTGACTACGGGCTGCTACTGAGAGTTTCTTAACAGAAAAACTGTATAACTGATTCTTTTGGCACAACTCGGGATTCGACCCTCATGATCAAAAGTCGCGTTACTAGACTAACAACCACTAGACCAACGAGGCAGTTAGTTCTCATTGTAGGACTTAAGTTACTTAAACAACAAGGTAAATGTTAACGGCCGAGGATTATAGGGAAAGTTAAAGAAACCTAAGGCCGATGCGGGCTTTAAAGAATCATGTACACATTATGTACAGACTCTTCCCTGCTTCAAAATCCTTTTAAATATGACCTATGCATTGAGTTATATGTACTACGTACTAGAGAAGCTATTCCAAACAAAAAATGTGCCCTACTCTATGTCTTCGCGCATGCGCGGTAGATAGTTAATTATTACGATATTATTACCTATTTATTCACTTGAACAACAAAAAAAATTACTTACTTGACTACTGAATTGTTATTTACGTAAGGTTTAAACTTTAATTTGAAATCTCGTATTATTATCGCCGCTCCACACTGCATGAATATTGAAGATACAGTAAATGACACTAAAGTAAGGTGTACGGATTGCAGTACAGTTCAGTTCAGTTGAACATAGTGAATGTTCGAAATGCAAAATCTAGTGCGTAGTACATATATATCAATGGACCTATGTCCAATTGGGGTATTGACATAGGCTAACTAATTTAGTTTGAAATAAATTTGCAACATGAGAAATGGCTGGCTTCAAGCACTTGCTTTTTTTAGTTTATTTATCCTTTATTGCAACACAGCTTCAACTAGGGGCTACAAAGGGCGGAATTAATGCCCTAAGGTATTCTCTACCAGTCAACCCTAAGAAAGATGGCGTAAATAAAAAGTTTGGTAAGGACAATAAAAAAACTTAAAAAGAAAAACAGTTAAGCTATTAACTTACGTATTAAAACTTACTAGTGGTCGCCTACTGGGCAAAATTCGACCGTAATTTGTAATTAGACACTTTTTTTGCCTTGACATACACTCCATCCACTATTGAAAAAGGAATATTTGAAATCACACAAAATCAAGTAGGGATTGTTGGCAACATTTTATAATTCTTTGGCAACACTCTCTACTCTGTGCGACTGTTTGAACACAGACTATTAAGTATTTGATATTGGCTTTAGAGCAGCCATACTCAACATTTTTTTATAGGGGCCACAAACACGTTTCAGTCATGGTGTCGAGGGCCGCAAGCAAATATTATTTAGGTCTTAATTAAAACGTAATTCTAAGTTAACGATGTATTTACTTTATTAATGAAAAAAGATGTTTTAACAAAGATGTTTATATGTTTTAATGCAATTTTTGATACTGTGAACACTTTTTCAAAACTTTTTCAAGATCTGGCTTGTCGCTACATGCTATCCTTATTACATCATTTTTTTTTTTTATATGGGATAGGGTGACAAACGAGCACACAGTCCACCTGATGGTAAGTGGTTGCTGTGGCCCATAGACATCTACATCTATCTTCAATAAAGAATCAAAATGCAGATGCGTTGTCACCCGTGAGGACTAAGATGGAATGCCTCTTTTCCAGTAAAAAGGGTCTCCGGTTCTCTACACTCACCATACGAAACACAGCAGTGTTAAGCTGCTATTTTACGCTGGTATTCTGTGAGAGCGTGGTCCTTCCCCGGTCGAGCCGACCCATTCGTACTACAACTATACTACTAATATAGCTGCAGCATGGCTCTACCACGTTAAAATCATCCAGATGACAATGTGTAAGTTTGTTTCTGTACACGTTCTTTGTGTATTTCATTTTTGAAAAAGACGATTCGCACACATACGTAGACCCAAATAATGTAAGTAGTATTTGGGCACATCTTTGGACGCTTTTATATTTTTGGAGAACAATACTCCAAAATTCCACATTTTCCCTGTTTGCCCTTTTTTCTTTAAACAGAACTTCTAGATTGGTGTCGTTTTTAAAATCGATGAATTCATCAAACAACTCTGAGTAGTTACAATTCAAAACTGAAGCCAACTCTAAGATAGTCGTTGTTTCTAAATGCCATGGATTTTCTTTAAGTAACAAACTCTTTTTTTATTTTTTCTTAGATCTTAAAACCTTTTTCGAAATTCGTTTAAAAGTGCACAAACAAAATCTTTGCATATAGCACACTCTTCCGTGCGTGCAATATGCAAAGTTTTTCCGTCACGTAAATAATATATAGATAACGATTATTGATTTTAAAACCAGGCCCATTTAATATTGAGAATGAATGAGGCGTATTAATGATTTCTTGAGGAGAAAGTATGCATCATTTGCAATCTTTATCGTACAGTGAATATTAATCAGTGCGCCTTATTAAATAGCAATTTATATTCAGCGAAGCTAACTTTGCAGGATATATCTTAATAAGAAATCTTAGTTATTTCTGATACTTTCCTGTGTTGATTAAATCTAACGTTTTAATACTATGAAGTTATGACTATTAATAACCCAAACTGTATAGGATTTTGTTAAAAAAATTGTATTAATATAATTTTAATCCTTTTGTTATTCGTGACTGCCTCGTTGGTCTGGTGGTTGTAAACGCTACTGCTGATCATGTGTTTACGGGTTCGAACCCCAGGTCGGGCTGTCTGAAATTCTCAGTAGCTGCCCGAAGACGCGGGCAAAGTTCATCATCATCATCATTACAGCCCTTCACAAGTCCACTGCTGAACATGGGCCTCCCACAAGGAATGCCACAAAGCACGGTCCTGAGCCACCTGCATCCATCGACTTCCTGCATGTCTTACCAGGTCGTCACTCCATCTAGTGAGGGGTCGCCCTACACTTCACATACCGGTACGAGGCTGCCACTCGAGAACTTTTTTCTCCATCGGTTGTTGGTCCTTCGAGCTATATGGCCGGCCCATTGCCACTTCAGCTTACTAATCCGTTGGGCTATGTCGGTTACTCTGGTTCTACTGCGGGTATCCTCATTTCTAAGTTTATCACGCAGAGAAACTCCGAGCATAGCCCTCTCTATAGCTCGCTGAACGACCTTGAGCGTCGTCATACGGTTAGCAGTGAAGGACCACGTCTCAGATCCATAAGTCATCACTGCAACACGCACTGGTTGTACAATCTCGTTTTCAAGTTTTGAGGTATACCTGACGAGAAGATGTGTCGTAGTTTCCCGAACGCTGCCCAGCCGAGTTGAATCCGTCGATTGACCTCTCGGTCGAAGTTGGACTTACCTAGTCGGACTATTTGTCCCAGATAAACATACTCGTCAACAACTTTGAGCTTAGTGCTCCCAACAACTACCGGCATAGGTGTGACATGGACATTAAACATGATCTTTGTTTTGTCCATGTTCATCTTAAGAACTATCCGTTAGGAGACACTATTGAGGTCATTGAGCATAGTGCTTAGGTCCTCCAGCAATTCTGCTATAAGGACTATATCGTCGGCAAATCGAAGGTGAGTGATGTAATCGCCTTTGATGTTAATACCGCATCTTTTCTAGTCCAGTAGCTTGAAAACGTCTTCCAATGCAGCGGTGAAGAGTTTCGGGGACATAACGTCACCCTGTCCTACACCTCTCTGCGGTTGAATAGGTTTCGTACTATGATTCTATACTCGGATAGACATCGTAGTCCTACTGTACAAACAGTTTAGCACTTCGATATACCGACAGTAAACTTGGCACCGCTGAAGGGACTGTAGCACCGCCCAAATTTCGACGGAATCAAAGGCTTTCTCATAGTCCACATACGCAGGGGAAAGTGGCAGATTGTACTCTTCTGTCTTCTGTACAATTTGCCAAAGGGTGTGTATGTGGTCTATAGTACTAAAGCCTTTTCGGAAACTGGCTTGTTCGTGAGGCTGGAAGTCGTCCAGTCTGCGTGCGAGACGATTCGTAATGACTCTTAAAAACAGCACGTAGACGCGGCTCAGAAGGGAAATCGGTCTGTAGTTCTTCAAGAGGGCGTTGTCACCTTTCTTTCTGCTCCACGCCTCCGGAGTAGTCCCACCATAGAGGACGGAATTAAAGAGCTTCTGAAGGACTTCAAGTACCGGTTTTTCACCCGCTTTCAGAAGCTCCGCTGTAATTCCATCCTCAGCTGTATTGAAGTTGCGTAAGTCCCGCCGCATGCATTTGGAGATCTCTGTTCAATTGCCTGTATGCTGTTAAATCTGTTGAAGACTGTAACTTCATTTCCCGTCTAACAGCCATGAGATTAAGAGTGTGATTGGAGAGTTTTTGTGTTCTTCTGCTGTGGGTCTTGCAGAACTTAGCTCCGACCGCATGGACAGTTTCCACGAGCTTATCATTCATATCGTCCACTTCATTGCAGTCTCTTCATCAGCTCTAGGACATTGGACTAAAGCACGAGTGGACGGAGCGTTGACTTCATTAGACGAGACTTCTGCAACTTAACGTTTAGGTTCAGTGTGCCTCTAACCATTCGGTGATCGCTACCAGTTTTCACCCTCGCGATCACTGAGACATCACTGAACAGTTGTCGTCTGGTCGTCATAATGAAGTCAATCTCATTTTTTGTCGAACCGTCGGGGCTCGACCAGGTCCACTTACTGTGGGGCCGCTTCTGGAAGAAATAGTTCATCATAAAGAGTCCCTCTTTCTCCATGAAGTCGGCCAGCTGCTGGCCCCTTGGGTTCCGTTGCCCTATTCCAAATTTCCCTACCTTCAGCTCACCGTTCTCTCTTGTGCCTAGTTTTGCATTGAAGTGTTTTGCATTAACACCGTATAGTGGGTTTTGGAGGAATGCATGGTTTTAGAGATATCCTTATACATTTCCTCACAATCTTTACAACGTTGTTAACGAGAAACTTGTGTACAAGAAATCTGACACCTCCTTGGAACAGATGGTCGCCCTCCCGGTGATAGAACAAGTAGCCGGATTCGAAGATTCCTCCCCCTTTCTTCGGACCTCGGATAATCCTATAATATGCTAGCATAACTTGTCTTTCTCTTCTTCCAGCTCCAAGATCTTCTCGCCAGTGCTCAGGGTGCGTGCGTTGTATGTTGTCAAGTCGAGTCGTCTTAGGTGGCAACCGAACCTCCACCGGAGATTCTTAGCACCCCCTGCCCCGCCGTTACCATGGTCGCCACTGTAGCCAGGAATAACGGGGCCGCCGTGGACTGGGGGCCGTCTCTTCGTAACTTACATCATGGGGGGGTATTTGCCATATTTGCCACGCTTGGCGAGCGGGTTGGCAACCGCAGTTTTTTTTTTATTTTGTTGTTAGGAATATGCTGCCTATCTCCTGCCTGTTTCCCACTGTCGCCTCTTACGACACCCACGGGAAGATATGGGGTAGTGGATATTCTTAACCGCCACTACACGGCAAAGCGGGCAAAGTTAGTTTAGTTGAATTGTTTGCCCGTTTTTCTGTGAAATATCTCATGGCATCCGATGAAATGAGGTATTGTTATCTCGTATAAACCAGATAAAAAATATTCACCGGTGGCGACGGGCAACTGCAACGAAAGTGTGAAACCTCTCGAGGTTTGATTATTTTAATGTAAAGTCGGCGGTATCTTATTCTCTGAAGATTCCCTGTAAAAGTCCACTGCACAACATGGGCACAGCCTAAGAAGAACATACAGTCAGTCATCGCGTTTGATGTAGTCGGAAAAGCCGATATAAACAATAAATTGCTAGGGTTGTTGTAGGTTGTGTAATGGTGACTAACGAGCACATAGTCAACCTGATGGAATATCTTGTTACCAATAAAAGGGTCTTTTGTTCTTAACACTCGCCATATGAAACACAGTAGAATTAAACTGCTATTTTTCGTAGTCACTCTTCACGAGTGACTAAGTAAAATAGCTACGAAAAATAGTAGTTCTTTGTGGCATTCCTTGGGGGAGGCCTGTGTTCAACAGTGGACTTGTGAAGGGTTATAATGATGACACTTTACGAGTGTGGTCCTTCCCCGTTTGAGCCAACCGATTCGTGCTGTAGCTATAATACGCTGGAGCTTGAATCTGTCACGTAAAAAATCTATAAAATATGTTTCCCAATAACAAATTAACGATGCTAAACATAAAAATACACGCGTTTCCAGTACCTACAGGTTATAAATGTTTATTGCGAGGAATTTGTCGTGGCAACGGTGCCTGAAAATTAATATACAGGAGGCAACCCCCGCCCCCGCCTTTTAACGTACATTGCCGTCAGGTGTATAGACTCACTCACCTAGTAATTGCTAGTGCAAGGTTTCAAGTGAGGTTAATTCGTTTATTCCTACAATACAAGAGGCTCTATTGAGAATTATTTAAAGTAGAATTATTACAATATGTTTGTTTCCATGCGTGTAAGATACGGTTATTTGCTGACTATTACTACTACGTTTCTTATTATACAGGGTTATTTTTCAAAAGGTAGCCAAATTATAAACTTAAGTTCAAATATATAAATAATGATATATCATGATTGCAGTTTTTAAAAATACAAGTAAATAAGGCTTCTACTTTTATTTGAAATTATCCCAAATTGAATGTTATTTATGGGCATCAACATTTTTGCCTACCGATCAACCCTAACGAATGTATACGTGCGCAGTAAAATCAGTTAAAATAATCCATTACCACGCATTTTGAATTTAAAAGATAAAAAGGACAGAATGTTTGAGGTTTTTTTTAATTAATTTTTCTTCATCATTTTCCTGTATTACTTATTCTGAACCTTCCCTGCAAATATTGGCTATTGCAACCTTGTATTTAAAGAGTATAAATTTGCAACAAAATGATCATTAAATACAGATACCATATGTCAGGATTTCAGGACTTTTGGGCTCTTTTCAGGATTTTGGTCGGATTTTGGCAATGTTAGCCTTATAAAATACAGTGGGTTTTTGCGTGGAAAGAGTATATAATCTGCGATGTAGATTGAGAGTGCACAAAACCGTGTTTTTTCACTCAAGTTGATTACGTTTGCAACCAAATGCCCGTATTGTTCTATGAAAATCAGGTAATTTGTCAAGATTTTTCAATTTTTCATCTGGTTACCCTATCTTTAGAAAGGTTCCAAGGTTGTGGCAGCCACCTTTACACACAAAGTCTGTCTACGTGTGGATTTAAAAGCGCAAAACAGACGATAAAATTATTCATGAAAATAAACAACGGTTTATTTTTTAATATCTTTAAAATCTTTTCTACTGGAATATGGAATATAAATTATGGAATAAGTAGAACTTTTGTACAAACTCACTATAATACTGTTTATGTATCTTGTTCTGTGTACATAAATAAAAAAAAACGGTTACTTTATTTGGCCAACCGATCTTGTACCCGCAAGTGACTAGCATAGTCAATCTTAGCGAGGAAAATACGAGCACATTTAGGGCAGGTGACAACACCGTCGCAGTAATTATAGTGTATAGCCACAGGTGGTCGGGCTTTAAGCTCGTTGCGTTTAGCATCTACTTCCTGTAAACGTTACCTCAAAAATGTATGTATATGTTCTTACAAGGCAAATCTCTTTTGAAACTGTTCGTCTAAGGTGGTGTCGGGCTTACACAAATTTATCTAATTTGGAGCATGAATAAAATACCCTTGCCAATAATATTTTTGTCTTAGATAATACCTACAAATTTAACTTTTTAACTTACTTCTTTATCTATACAACATATTAATAAAATTGAAGTGTCTGTATGTAATATTAAAATAACTGGCTTCTTTTAAGCTCAGCAATTAAGTCGTAAATAAACGTTTTTAAAATGTTTGCCTGTCTGTCTGACCGGGCTAATCTTCGAAATGGCGGAACCGGTTGTGATGAAACTTTACGAACAGATATAAAGCAATGCCAGGAGGGATCTAGGCTAAAAAAATTGATAAAATAAATGGTCTTTGCTCATCCTAAATCTAAATAAGGTTACATAACAGTTCCTAACAAGGCGAAACCAGGGGTGGGTCGCTAGTTTGTCAATAAAGAAGTATATTAATTGCTACTGTTATAAATATTTGTAATATATACAGTATTTACTAATAATATCTAGCACGTTAAATGTCAATCGAGAGGTCGATAGTACCAATGGCAGAATGAATGTGCGTTGAGCATCCAATATTCCACATTCTTGGCGGATAAGGAATTCCACTTAATAATCCAGCAGTCGTTATATGGGACACGACCTTTGTCTGATTAAATACAGTTTACATTTTACTCGAAAAGTCAGTAGAGGAAATTACAATTTTTTCAATCGACTTCAAAAAAAGGCGGAGGTTCTCAATTCAACTGTATTTTTTATGTGTGTTACCTCAGAACTTTTATATATATATATATGTATATATAAATATATGCAAATTCAGGGAAGGTTCAGAATAAGTAATTATAGGCAAATGGTAAAGAAAACTTAATTAAAGAAAAATCTCAATAATTCTGTTCTTTTTATCTTCTAAATTCAAAATGCGTGGCATTATTTCAACTGATTTTACTGTGCACGCACAATTTGGGATAATTTCAAATAAAAGTAGAAGCCTTCTTTACCAAAAACTGCAATAACGGTATATCATTATTAAAATTTGGCTACTCTTTAAAAAAACAACCTATATATATAGGTGGTTGGTAGTGTTGTATTAATATATATATATATATATATATATATATATATATATATATATATATATATATATTTATATATTAATTTTCTGACAACAAGAACGAGCGTGCGCTCAGCCGCTGAGTTGCCGCGGAGTATGTGCCGGACTGAAAACCAGTGCTATCACTGAGTACAGTCCTTTTCGCAGTTTCATGCTGCAGCACAGGCTTTTTTAAGTGTATTTTAACGTCTTTCTGCCTATTATAATTTTTTACATTTTTTGCTGCATATTTAAACTGAAAGAAACGCATTTCTTTCTTTCTTCCGCTTTAAAAACCAATAATCAAAAAAGTCTAAGAGCAGTAATAGTAACTTGACCACACTAATTTATTGTCCTAGTTTATCGAGCCGCGCATCAGACTACTTAGTGATGGGACGCTACCTACCAATATCGATTATCGACAATAAAATTAAACGCTGTTTATTATTTAATTTATTTTGCCTATTTTAATTAACGTTTGATTTTCTGTTGTTCACCTCAATTAAGCAATATATTTTATAATTTTTCACGCACAATTTTTTTTTAACTTTCATAAAAGTCATCACTACTCAGTTAAAGTGTAATTCGCATATTATGTAGTTCGTGAGTTAAGGAGGTTTGTTATACTCGTGATTACCATTCAAACTCGTAGCAACTATGACATAATTTTTTTTAATGGCATAGGGTGACAAACGAGCACACAGTCCACCTGATGGTACGTGGGTACTGTGGCCCATAGACATCTACATTTATCCTCAATTAAGAATCAAAATGCAGATGCGTTGTCACCCCTGAGGACTAAGATGGAATGCCTTGTTTCCAGTAAAAAGGGTATCCGGTTCCCTAAACTCACCATACGAAACACAGCAGCATTAAGCTGCTATTTTATGCTGGTATTCTGTGAGAGCGTGGTCCTTCCCCGGTCGAGCCGAGCCATTCGTGCTACAACTATAATATAGTTGCAGCGTGACTCTACCACGTAAAAACATAAACCTCATTAACGTTTAATATAATATTGTGAAAATATATAAATATATTAACGTGCTATAAATGAGGTTAGATATAAAAGTCCCCACTCGTTCGTACAGTATAAAGTATGATGCAGGAACATTCCTCGAGTCTTTATTTAGGTAAAATTTATATTTATATTACTAATAACTAGCGACCCGCCGAGGCTTCGCCTGGGTAGGATCTATTAATGTGACGTTATTTAGATTTAAGATAATTAAGGGCCAATTTAAGAAAAACGTGTGCAGTTCACACGCGGTAAAAGTGAAACCTTCAGAAAACACTGTACGCTGTATTTTCTATCTTCTGTCTCATTCTCTCGCAGACTAAATCCTATAGATGTATATGTTTGTCTCTTTTTTGTGTCACTTTTTCGTTTCATGGAGTTCAAATCAAAACTATTCGAAAGCAGTTTTCACTTTAAAAATCTCCAAGTTTTTCGAATAAAATATAGCCTAGATCACTCCTGGCATTACTCTCTATTTATTCGTGAAGTTTCATTGCAATCGGTGTAGTCATTCCATTAAGAGGCAGACATATAGACAGACAGACAAAATTTTAAAAATGGTTGTTCATGTCTTATTTGAATGCCTAAATGGAAATTACTCCCGCAGCACAATGTAACGCATTTATTTCGATATTACAGATAGACTCTTCAATTTTATTTATTTTTATAGATCATATTATGTATAATATTATGACGGCTCCGTGGCGCAGTGGCTTAGCAATGAGTTGCAGCGCTGGGGGCCGCGGGTTCGAATCCCGCACGGAAGAAGTATTTGTATGGCCTACAAATAATTATTCCGGGTCTGGATGTTTCTCCTTGTGCAATTTATGTTTGTAAACTGCCTCTACGATACAGGAGAAAATCCTAGTGTGGGGGTAATGTTTTTTAAAAAGAATTAAAAAAAATTACAATTTTTGTTAGTTAGTTAATTCACACTTACTTAATGTTTTTGTGCAACACCTGTAAAAAGTTACTAAGTGTTATGTACCATTTATAATAAAATATATGTATATAGAACATATTACATTATAACATAATTATAACATATTAGCAATCAAAAAAATACTTGAATACTTTAAATCGGTGTCGTGATTCCGTCCATTGCGTTGTGGTATTTTTTAAGTACAAGTAATAAAGATTATGTTACAGAGAAGCTGTCTTATGTCGCACAGTTACTGGCAGTGTTGCTATTATTTTGTATACCATTTTATTTGATGTTGTTCGTGTATTTACTTCTTACTGATTACTGTGTTTCATGAATGCTTTTAATTTAAATATTTTAGGTTAATTCCTAACAACATATTATATGTTCTATATTCAAATGGTCGATGGTTAACAAATCGATAATGCAAAGGCCGTACCTATATGTGGTAGTGTTATGGTGCAGCTTATTATGTATATAATAGCACCTTATCTAGCCACTATATTTAATACAAGCGTCGAATCTGGTGTGTTTCCTGATTTAATGAAACATAGTAAAGTCATACCTTTATTTAAATCTGGTAGTACATTAGACCCCGCCAATTTTAGACCGATTTCTGTACTACCAACATTTAGTAAAATTTTTGAAAAAATAATTTTAGATCAGATCTTAAGTTTCTTTAATATTAATAAATTGCTACATAAAAATCAATTCGGTTTTACAAGGGTCGCTCGACAACTGACGCTGGAGTTGAGCTTATTAAACATATTTTTTGTGCATGGGAGAATTCGGAGGATGCTTTGGGTATATTTTGTGACCTTTCCAAGGCCTTCGACTGTGTTCACCATGAGACATTAATCAGGAAGCTACAGTACTATGGTGTCAAGAACACAGCGCTTAAACTTATTATTTCATATTTAAGTAATAGAATGCAGAAAGTTATTATCAATGGTAAAAGTTCTTCCGGGTCACCTGTACTAATGGGTGTCCCTCAGGGCTCGATTCTCGGCCTATTCCTATTTCTAGTATATATTAATGACTTACCTTCTCTTGTAGGGGATAATCATGATATAGTATTATTTGCTGATGATACTTCCTTGATTTTTAAACTTAAACGTCAATCCTTTAAATGTGACGAAGTGAATAATGCTATATCAAAATTAGTGCATTGGTTTAACGTTAATAATCTAAATTTAAACGGAAATAAAACTAAATATATTAAATTTACAACAACGAATGTTAAAAATCTGGGTACCAATGTGTTTTTAAATGGGGAAGAACTGAGCCCTGTTGAATCCACTGTTTTTCTTGGCATCACTCTCGACGCAAAGCTTCAGTGGGGCCCCCATATATCCAAACTAGCAAGCAGACTAAGTTCTGCAGCCTATGCTGTAAAAAAGATTAGAGGTCTCACTAGTGTCGAGACAGCAAGACTAGTTTATTTCAGTTATTTCCATAGCATAATGTCTTATGGGATTTTGCTATGGAAATGCAACTGATTCAGAAACTATTTTTGTTTTACAGAAGAGGGCCATTAGAGCTATTTACAACCTAAAACCGAGAGAGTCTCTTAGAGATAAATTTAAAGAAATAAACATATTAACTTTGGCCTCTCAGTACATTTACGAAAATTTAATGTATGTTCACAAAAACAAAGGTAGTTTTAGTAAAAAAAGTGATATACATTCTGTAAACACTAGGAACAAACACAAGCTAGTGATACCAGTTTCTCGACTCCACAGAGTCAGTAATTCATTCTTGGGGCAATGTATACGCTATTACAACAAGGTCCCGGAAAGTGTACAGGCTCTCTCTATTACCAAGTTTAAATGTTTTGTTAAGCTGAAACTGTATAAAAAGGGTTATTATAGTATAAATGAATACATGATTGATAATGGGAATGGGAATGAGGTGGTCGCTACCAAGCAGTTTCTAAAATAAATTTTGTACTTAAATAGTTTGTACAACTATTAATGTAAAATTTACTTTAAAAAAAAGTCCCGCTGGGTTTCTTGCTGGTTCTTCCCAGGACAGAGGTTTTTTTTTCGAACCAGTGGTAAAGTAAAAAATGACTTTCAATAAGAATTACACATGTAATCTATATTGAATAAAAAATTATTCTATTCTATTCTATTCTATTCTATGTCTGTCAATATTATAGCGTACGAGTGTGTGCGCACTCTCTATTCCCTCACTCACACACGCAGCACCATGTTAACTTTATCAAAAATACGTAGACATATTATATTAAGTGTTTTGAACGTGTTAGTGCAGCGTGAAATTCTGCTGTGTTTTGTAGACCATAAAATCCGTAAAAATAGTTTTATTCAACGAAAAAACCATAAATTTTAATTATTAATTCGATAATTATTTCGTAGCAGTCCTCGCTCAGACTCCCTCGAGAATTATAAATATTTAATAAGAATTCCCAGAGCTGTTGTAAGTGCTCAAGTTGGATTAGCCTAGTTCCTCTAGTATATTAGAAATTTACAAACAACAGGCGCATATGGAAGGAAATTATTTAAGAATAAATCATAAAGCAAGTTTCCGAAACTTTTAAGTCATCTATTAGGGACATTACTTTTTTATATAATGATGACGAACATAGTCTGTTTTGATGTTTACTGAACCTTTAACCTCTAAATAAATTTACCATTGTTCTATTTTAATTTTAATTGCTTTTCTTTAATTAATTTGCTCCACGCCACGTGTCACGTATAGCTTAGCTGTAATTAAAAAAAAGAATAATAGCATTACTATTAATATTACTAATATTCCCATTGACCACTAGCAATTTAAGCTCGGCGTTATTTTTAAAAATTAAAAAATTCTGAAGCTTTGTAATTATTAAAAATATAAATTAAGCGATTAATTAATAACGAAAAATAAATCATGTCCCCTATCCTATTTACGCTTGGCAAGTATCAATAAATTTACGTTGCCCTTGACCTTAAACAAAATAACTAAAATAAGTAATATTTGATACATTTGTTTTCCTATCGATAGCTAACTCTCAGTAGCAGCTCAGTCAGGAAAATGGTGCTGTTTCACTTATGCCTCGCAATAACATAAAGCCGTTGGTCCTGCGTCTGATCTCTCTCCAGTCGTGTTGAATTCAATTATTCGGATTACTGTCGCATCGGACTATGATAGTGCACCTGTGCTTGCGCATATACTCGAGCACTATAGCTCCTTCCTACGCAGATGGCTATTCTCCATTGAAACTGGCCGCCGTAGATATCTGCTATTATTGACAACAGACTGGAGGACCTTATTATTACACGTAATATCTAAGTATGACCATCACGATCTTGGATCGTTTTAAACAATCACCTTGTATCTATATTTTTTATTTCTTTCTTTTACTTTAAATAACGTTACGACGAGTTTGAGTAGAGTGAAGCTTACATACATAAATTGCATAAGGACCAGACCAGACCAGATCCAGACTGGACAATTATTTGAAGGCTATATAAATATTTGTTTCGTGCGAGATTCGAAACTGCGGACCTTAGTGCAACTCAATGCACACAGCGCCACGGAGCCCTAAAATTCCTGTGATATTCTTCAATATAATCATATCGAACATAAGTCTGCAAATAATCGTATCTCACACGTAGGGAAACAAATAAACATAAAACATAAACATACACATTCACGCCCGTCGCCCAAAAGGCAGAGACTACGGACTTCCACTTGGCACAATCCTGACACACTTCTCTCGTCTCCTTTATATCCATATACCTACGCATACAGCAAATAAATTGTAATACAGCGTAACATAGCAGCTCAATGCTGCTGTGTTTCGTATGATGAGTATAGAAAACCGCAGACCCTTTTTACTGGAAACGAGGCATTCCACTTGGTCCTCAGGGGTGGCATTTTGATACTTAATCGAGGATAAATGTAGATGTCTATGGGCTACAGCATCCACTTACCATCAGGTGGACTGTGTGCTCGTTTGTCACCCTTATTATATTAAAAAAATCAACTTTACATTCTTCTCAACAGGACTAGCTGTGATGCAACAATGAACAAGTTAACCTCGCTTGAAAACTTGCACCAGCAATTACTAGTCGAGTAAATCGTATACACCTGACGGCAATGAAAGTTAAAACACCGGCGCCGGTGCTGCCACCTACCTATTAATTTTCAGGCGCCGTCGCCGCGGTATATTCCCTGCAATAAGCGTTTATAATCTCTAATTATAATGCGTCAACTTACAAAGTATATTTGATACATATTTTACATACCGTATTGGATGTCGTTAGACACGAGTTTGAGAAATACGAGAAAATCATGTTATTTTCGATAGGTGGCGATATAACCATATATTTTACGCCAGACGGTAATTTATACGTGGTAGAGCCAGCAAAAAATAGTACCTTAATGCTGCTGTGTTTCGTATGGTGAGTGTAGATAATCGGAGACCCTTTCTACTGGAAACAAAGCTTTCTTTCTTAGTCCTCAAGGGGTGATAACGCATCTGCTTTTTATTCTTTATCGAAAATTGATGTAGATGTCAATGGGCCACAGCATCCAGTTACCATCAAGTGGTGTGTGTGAAAAGACGGGATATAGTCAGACCGTGGTGACAGGGAACGGGATTGATGCAATCCTCTCCGTAACGTATTAGTGTTCGGCTTTCGTAATGCGTATAGCAAAGGTGTGGTATAATTTGCCGGTGTCTGTCTTTCCGTCCGAATACAATCTAGTTAATAAGAGCGGGAGTCTCTGACACAAGTGCCTTAAGGTACTTAAAAGACGCTACCTAACTTATGCAAATTCTTAAATGCTTAATGAAATAAAAAGATTATTACAATAATATTAACTTAAAAAAAAACAATCTGGGCGTCTTCAAGGCAAGAGTGGATAGGCTTATGTTACGCTGATATAGTACGATGTGGCGACTAGGGCTACATCACCACTTACTACCAGGTAGAATTGTGGTAAAACAATGGCTTATAATGAGTTGAAATAAAATGGGAGAAAGCAGCGGTGGAATTTTACGTATATTTTTTGTTATTCTTTACCAGTCGTAAAGAATAACAAAGATGGTTATAAGGAAATGAGGGTGTAGAATGGGGATAACATAGTTGTCAAAATGACCGAGAAGGTCTACGCACATAATACCAACGTAAAATAGAAGCATAATGCTCCTGTGTTTCTTGTGACGTTTTACGCGACTTGAGAAACCTTCTTATGCTCCGTACTCACATACGGTTTTACTCGATCGAGCAAACATGTGGAGTACAAATCACGGCACGGGCTCTCGTCCACATATTCAGCATGTATCTATCGAGAGACGCGCGACGTTCAGTATTCACCGAACCGAAAGATGTCTGTTTAACAAAGGGGACGGTGGCTGCATTTAGCAAGTCTCGCAATTCAGAGTAATCTTTTGACTTGACGTCCCATAAACAATTGCAATGTCTATATATGTTTATAAATTCCTCGATAACCCCTCAGGAATAAACTCTTAAATCCATTTCTGAATAAACACGTCTTTTAACTACGCTCAACATTGGCGTACTAACACTCGACTTTACATTTATTTAATTCCATCGAGCCGGCTCGATGAGAGCCTTCGAGTTGTGAGTTTTGATTTTTACTCGTTTTAGAGTAAAACTATCGAGTAATACCGAATGTGAGTATGGAACTTAACTTATAAAGACGGATGTGGAGAGGTAAAGAATTTCACAAGCACACAGCAGTGATAGTTAGTTCGTCTCACTTCATGGCATGGTGATGAACTTTACATTTCTTAGAAATATTTTTATTCCTCAGAAATAAAGGTTTCCTATACTGTGATGCAAATGCTAAATCAGCATTTAAAATTACGTTGCAGGCAGGGATCAAACCCGGGTTGCTCACGCACTGATATAATGGCGTAAGTTTAGCCCCTGAGCTATCTCGGTTCTCATAATAAAATATATTTTAACTAGCTATCCGCCCCGGCATCGCATGAGTTATTTCTGGATCTTGACGGCAGCGCCACCTAACGAGTCCAATTGTGAATCCAAACCGTCCAGGTAACCACTCAAGCACACACAAAAAATCATCAATCGGTCCAGCCCTTTAGGAGGAGTTCAGTGATATATATATAATTATATAAATAAAGATATTATTTAGCTACCTCTGACGTCATCATTCATCATTACAGCCCTTCACAAGTCCACTTCTGAACATAGGCCTCCGCAAAAATGCCACAGCACGGTCCTAAGCCACCTGCATCCATCGACTTCCTGCATGTCTTACCAGGTCGTCACTCCATCTAGTGGGGATGCCCTACACTTCGTCCGCCGGTACGAGGCCGCCACCGAGAACCTTTTTCCCCATCGGTTGTCGGTTCTTCGAGCTATATGGCCGGCCCATTGCCACTTCAGCTTACTAATCCGTTGGGCTATGTCGGTCACGCTGGTTCTACTGCGGATAACCTCATTTCTAAGTTTATCACGCAGTGAGACCTGAGCATAGCCTCTCCATAGCTCGCTGAGCGACCTTGTGCTTCCTCATCCGGCCAGCAGTGAAGGACCACGTCTCAGTTCCGTATGTCATCACTGGCAACACGCACTGGTTGTACAGCCTCGTTTTCAAGTTTAGAGGTATACCTGACGAGAAGATGTGCCGTAATTTCCTGAACGCTGCCCAGCCGAGTTGAATCCGTCGATTGACCTCTCGGTCGAAGTTGGACTTACCTAGACGGACTATTAGTCCCAGGTAAACATACTCGTCAACAACTCGAGCTTAGTGCTCCCAACAACTACCGGCATAGGTGTGACATGGACATTAAACATGATCTTTGTTTTGTCCATGTTCATCTTAAGACCTATCCGTTGGGAGGCACTATTGAGGTCATTGAGCATAGTGCTTAGGTCCTCCAGCGATTCTGCCATAAGGACTATATCGTCGGCAAATCGAAGGTGAGTGATGTACTCGCCGTTGATGTTAATACTGTATCCTTTCCAGTCCAGAAGCTTGAAAACGTCCTCCAATGCAGCGGTGAAGAGTTTCGGGGATATAACGTCACCCTGTCTTACACCTCTCTGCAGTTGGATAGGTTTCGTACTCCTGTTCTGTACTCGGATAGCCATCGTAGCCCTACTGTACAAGCACTTCAGCACTTCGATATACCGACAGTCAACTTGGTACCGCTGAAGGGACTGCAGCACCGCCCAAATTTCAACGGAATCAAAGGCTTTCTCATAGTCCACGTACGCCAGACATAGTGGCAAATTGTACTCCTCGGACTTCTGTACAATTTGCCGAAGGGTATGTATGTGGTCTATGGTGTTAAAGCTTTTTCGGAAACCGGCTTGTTCGGGAGGCTGGAAGTCGTCGAGTCTGCGTGCGAGACGATTCGTAATGACTCTCGAAAACAGCACGTAGACGCGGCTCAGAAGGGAAATCGGTCTGTAGTTCTTCAAGAGAGCGTTGTCGCCTTTCTTGAAGAACAAGACCACCGCACTTCTGCTCCACGCCTCCGGTGTAATGCCACCATGTAGGACGGAATTAAAGAGCTTCTGAAGGACTTCAAGTACCGGTTTTCCACCCGCTTTCAGAAGCTCCGCTGTAATTCCATCCTCGCCTGGGGCCTTGCCGTTTTTAAGGTGCTGGAGAGCCATTCTAATCTCGCTCAGACTGACGTCCGGGATATCATCAGAATAGTGTCGGATAAGACTCGCTCTTGGATCGTTACTCAAACTTGCGTGTGGCTCCAACGATGATGTGTATAGCTGCCCATAGAACCTCTCAATCTCACTCAAAATCTCAGGTGTCCGGAAACGACGCTGCCACACTCGGTCTTCAGCTTCGACAGTTGGCTCTGTCTGGCAGACAGATCTCTAGCAAAGACTTTGGAGCCCTGGTTCCACTCGATCGCTTCTTCAATACGAGCTGTATTGAAGTTGCGCAAGTCCCGCCATGCATTTGGAGATCTGTCTGTTTAGTTGCCTGTATTCTGTCATATCTTCTGAAGACTGCAGCTTCATATCCCGTCTAACAGCCATGAGATTAAGAGTGTGATCGGAGAGTTTTGTGTTCTTCTGCGGCGGGTCTTGCAAAACTTAGCTCCGACCGCATGGACAGTTTCACGAGCTTGTCATTCATATCGTCCACTGCATTGCAATCTTCTAGGCACTGAAAACGGTTTCGTAGTTCGAGCTGAAAGGTGTCGGGACTTTGGATTAGAGCACGAGGGGACGGAGCGTTGACTTCATTAGACGTGACCTCTCCAACTTTACGTTTAGTTCAGTGTGCCCTCACCATTCGGTGATCGCTGCCGGTTTTCACCCTCGCGATCACTGAGACATCACTGAACAGTTGTCGCCTGATCGTCATACTGAAGTCAATCTCATTTTTTGTCGAACCGTCGGGGCTCGACCAGGTCCACTTTCTGTGGGGCCGCTTCTGGAAGAAAGTTCATCATAAAAGTCCTCGCTCTCCATGAAGTCGGCCAGCTGCTGTTATGGGTTCCGTTGCCCTACTCCGAATTTCCCTACTTTCAACTCACCGTACTCTCTTGTGCCTAGTTTTGCGTTGAAGTCTCCCATTAACACCGTATAGTGGGTTTTGGAGGAATGCATGGCTCTAGAGATATCCTCATACATTTCCTCCACCTCCTCATCGGGGTGTGCCGAGGTTGGTGCGTAAACCTGTATGACCTTCAGCGAATACCGTTTGGTGATTCTGAGTATAAGGTACGCAACCCTCGTCGACACACTCCCAATCTTTACAACGTTGTTAACGAGAGACTTGTGGACGATAAATCCGACACTTCCTTGGGATAGATGGTCGCCTCCCGGTGATAGAACAAGTTGCCGGATTTGAGGATTACCGTGTCCTCCCCCTCTCTTCGGACCTCGGATAATCCTATAATATTCCAGCGTAACTTGTCTATCTCTTCTTCCAGCTCCAGGATCTTCTCGTCAGTCCTCAGGGTACGTGCGTTATAAGTTGCCAGGTCGAGTCGTCGTAGGTGGCAACCGAACCTCCACCGGAGATTTAGCACCCCTGCCCGCCGTTACCATGGTCGCCACCGTAGCCAGGAATAGCGGGGCTGCCGGGACTGGGGCCGTTTCTTTGTGTCGTCGCTCATGGGGGTATATTGCCATAGTTGCCACGCTTGGCGAGCGGGTTGGCAACCGCAGTTTTTATTGTTTTTGCTGTTATCAGAAAGATGCTGCTGCCCATCCTCTGCCTCAGTTTCCTCTGTCGCCTCTTACGACACCCACGGGAAGATATGGGGTAGTGAGTATTCTTACCCGCCACTATACGGGTAAGAATAAACTCTGACGTAATAAAAACAAAAAAATATATCTATACAGATTTTGCAATACATTAAAACAGCAGCTCGTTTTGTGTCAGTCAATTTAAACAGATGTTATCAAGTACCCACAGGCGTTGGGACAGTGGACAATCAGTCAATGTCACTCCGAAATAATAGATTTCTCTCGCAGTTGCACTATTTAACGGACATGGATGTAAGTGGCTGAAGACCAATTAAACCAAAACCTACGCCACCTGTTCACGCCTTAATTATTTCTTTCCTTTCTCGGTTGAAATGAGGGCATCCACAATCCACTTTTTCTGCCACCAGGGCGGCGCCACTAGAAATTGAGGTATAATATTTGACCGATTTCATAGCGGGGAAGTTAATTTGTTCGGAAAATGTAAAAGTTATTGTTTCTTTCTGTACTATTAGCTATATTTTATATTAATACATTAAAAATAAATAAACCAAACCACAGATATTCATAAAAGTAGAAAAATTAAAAAAAGTTAAATATGTTCAAAAATTTTGTGTATTAATATAATAATACTCTAGAAACAGATAAACTTTTATTAAAAAAAACTTCTCAATTAAATTACATTGTGTAACAAAAAACTTTACCTCAGTGTCAACTAGCGACATCTGGTGAGCAGAAAATTATTAGCCCTCATTAGAACTTCAGTGAGCCATTGTACATACTTCCATTATTACTATTTTGAATTTATTTTGCTTGAGAAACAGTCGCTATAAAAAACTCAAAACCATACAAAAAAATAAAATAAATGATTAAAAAGCCCGACTGCAAAAAGGATAACTTAAAAGTAAAATACACTAAAGAGACCGAAAAAAGATTGAGAATTGAAAACAAATTTAATTATACTATAAACAAAATAAACTCTACTTCGGTTTAACAGACTATATTATGAGCTGGAAGCCTAAGTTAAATATCCGTATTATGGTTAGTACCAGGTGGGACCCAATTGCAATTTATAAACCGAAAGAAAATTAATGATAAATAAAATAATTTTGTAATCCCCTTTTAATTTCCTTTATTTTGATACTCGACAGATTTGGTATTTTTTTTTATTAATGTATTACTATTTCGCGCCAAAATTCCGCCATTTTGTTTATTTTTTTCAAACAGCTATCTAAGGACACTTGGATTTTTAAGACGAATATAACGAGTTTGGAAGATACGAGTTAATAAAGAAATTTACAAACATAGACACATACATACAAGATACGCGCGAAAACCATAACTCTTCCTTGGCAGTTGGGTAAAAACTAACAAATAATGTATGAGGCGACAGATGGAAACAAATCAAGAGATGGGCAGCAGCGTCTTCCTTATAACGACTACAAGTCTTGAAACTAACGACTTGCCAAGCGTGGCAACTATTGCAAATATCTCCCCTATGAGGCAATCTATAGAGAGAGGCATAAGGTTCAGCAGTGACCTTTAATAGGCTGTACCGGTCGAAGAAATTGCTTTAAATTATGGTAAGGTTAATTCTTAAGTTTGTTAAGTTCAAGAAATCACAAACAAAAATGAAAGAGTGGAGTAATTGTGTGTCCTTTATTTTAATGTAGCAAAACGTTGTATTGTAAACTGCGGCAGCAATATCTGCTCACCGACCATCATGTCTAATAATGTTGTTTGCTTTTACATGATACTTTCTGAGACCAATTAATGTGCCTTCAGGGACCACCATTGGTCAACGGACCACCGGTTAAAAACCACTGACCTAAAGCTTACGTTACAGTATTTACCAGCAAACCGCCCTCGCTTCGCCTGGATAGGATATATTAATGTTACGTTATTTAGATGTAAGAAATCAAATATCATTAATTTTATCAATATTTAAGTTTTTAGATAATATTTAAGTTTTTCGGAAAATATAATAGTCTAGATCCCTCCCGGCAATGATCTCTATCTGTTCGTAAAGTTTTATCACAGTAGGTTCAGTCTTTCTGAAGATTAGCCCTAACAGACAGACAAACAAAGTTTTCAAAAATGTCTTAGTAGCGTGCAAATAACCGCCTGAGCTTTATTTTTTATATGATAAGGGATGACTAGCGAGCACACAGCCCGCGTAATAGTAAGTGGTTGCTGTGGCTCATAGACATCTACATCTATCCTCGTTTGCGAATCAAAATGCAGAGATTTAATGCCTCTTTTCCAGTAAAAAGGGTCTCCCGTTCTCTACACTCACCATACGAAACACAGCAACATTAAGCTGCTATTTTACGCTGGTATTCTGTGAGAGCGTGGTCCTTCCCCGGTCGAGCCGACCCATTCGAGCTACAATTAATTATATTAATATAGCTGCAGCATCGCTCTACCACGCTTAACAGATGTCAGTTATTTCAATATTGTAGACCAAACATTTAAATTTTATTTAGAATAAAAAACATAACAACGTAAATGTAAATGTAATATCTATTTAATATTTCTAGTTTCTCAACATTCTTCCATACAAATACGCAATCACCTGCAGCTCGGTTGACTCGGCTTATTAATTAACCAACTGCCCATTGAGCCGCGACTCGAAGGCTGCGCTTTTCTGTACGTCTAATGAAATATAAACTCCTGAGGAAAAGTTTCATGAAATAAAACCTCAGGCAAAACAAACTTCATAATTAAAATAAATAAATGAAATGGAAAAATTGCTTCCATATTTACTTATAAATATTAAGGGATCAACATATAATAGCATAATAGCAGCTTAACGCTGCTGTGTTCCGTACCGTAGAACCGTAGACCCTTTTTACTGGAAACAAGGCATTCCATCTTAGTCCTCACGGGTGACAACACATCTGCATTTTGATTTGATGTATGTACAACAGGAGAGCCTTAGGGAGGACTTCCCCGTATCACCACACTTGGCAGGCAGATTGGCTATCACAAATCGAAACGTCTCGCACCTTTGACGCTGCTCTTTACCGCAGGCCTGATTATTTTGCGCCTGGCGAAAACAAGGGATCATGACGCCAATAATCAATAGCCATGGGACTGTAGAGTAACGCCGCTGCTACGAGTATATTATTGTTTTCGACTTGTCAGCTACCTCGTTGGTCCAATTGTCGCAAACGCGATTGCTGATCATGGGGTCCCAGGTTCGAATGCCGGATCGCTTGCCACGCATCGGGCCAAAAACCTTTTAATGGGTTTTCTGTCAAACAATTCTCAGTAGCAGCCCGGCGTCAGAAAGTTGGCGATGCTTCAACCCCGTGCCTCGAACAGCACGTAAATCCGTCGGTTCTTCGATTGATCTCTATCCGGTCGTGTCAGATTACCGTCCCATCGGACTATGAGAGTGAGGGAATAGAGAGTGCACCTGTGCTTGCGTATACACTAGCACACTATAATCCTAGTCTCCATTGAGGCTGAACGCCGTGAACGAAATTCGGTCTGGAGGATATAATTATTATTATACGGAGAGTTTCGTATAAATACTCATATACGTACAAATGCTTCGAATGTTACTGCGCGTTCTGTAAATTAATCAACCAACACTCCAGTCCCGCATATTTATTGCCACGAGCCGTGTGATATTTACAGTGTTTCAAACTGCGAGGGAAAGTTTTCAATGCAAGTTACGAATAATATAGGTGTGCATATAAATGAAATTAACGTGTCTGTCTGTGATGTTGAAATAACTGGCTTCTATTAATCTCAGGGGTAGTTTGCACGCTATTTTCATTTAATGTGTAGTGTTCGCGTAAATATAAGAAATGATTATGTGAATTAGTACGGACCGGTAATAGCAAGGACAAACAAAAAGATCTATAAAAACCTGCGTAAAAAAATATATAGCTAACGTGAAGCAACGACGCTCCGGGAAGTCTGTGAACATGTTCAAGATCGCCCCGCCATTACATTAGATTTGATAGACCACAAATTCTCGCAAAGAAACACCGACTCCTACCAAGGCTATTGAAATTAATAGATATCCTAATTTCAATAGAGAAGATGTATGGGTCCTACCATCTACTTGGGATCCTATAATTAATAAAATTAAATCCAAACCCTAGCATACCACTGCAAGATTTCAAGATACTGTAAGCTCATTCTGCGTAGATTGCACCAAAAAATAATATTCAAAAACAGAAGGTAGCCGGGCTAACTATTACATCGGGACGTTAAACACCTCAGTCCACCCTCCCCGTGACCGTGGGTGGTGGCACCCGAACCGTTGGGAATTAAAAAGTTAAAATTAAACGCTGCGTAAAATTAAAAAAATTGTTTCATTTAATGTGTAGTGTTTGCGTCAATGTAAGAAATCATTACAAGCATTTTAAGCTTAGCAGTACTATTTAATGAGAATATTAGTACCTAATCGTAACAGCATCGCTATTATTTATTTAATAAAAATGTAAGATCTAAATACCGCCATATTAATAGATTCTATCCAGACAAAGCCGGAGCGGGTCGCTAGTACATCAATATAACTGAATTGCGATTCGCGCGACGTGTTAATTGAATTTGCTTTGCTTACTATATAAATTTGTTATGTCTAACCAAAATGTAATAGGTATAGTATTTGTGACCGCCGAAATAAACTGTTATGGGTAACTTGAAAGGGTTAGACAAAGTTTGCGTTTAGTGTTGGCGAAAAAATCTATCAACCTATAAAGTCGTGTCGTAAAAGGCTAAGTACTATTGGATATTCCAGAAATCGGGACCCCTCATATAGGCTGATGGTGACCACCGTAGCATTTTGCCAGTGGGGTCCAACATAACCTTTATGTTGCCCCCGCAGCCGAAGGTATTCATGAGGATTTCCTACGATAAAAACAGAATATTCCAGAATGATCTTCATATAGAATAAGAGTGACAATCGAACACATAGTCTACCCGATAGTGAATGCAGCGTCTCATTGACACCTACATATATCCTCGAATTAGTCGTTGGTTCGATCGTTAGATTTAGTCGGCCCCAATCCGAAACTTTGTTTATCAAAGACTCGAGTTGAGACATAAGTTTGTTCCGATACTCGACGACGTGTTCCCGAGAAATATTGGCACGGCCGGTGTACAAAGTATCAGCAATGATAATTACATGATTGATAATAACCTCTGGGAATGAGATGACCGCCACCATGTCATTTCTAAATGTTTTCATACATAATTGTATAAAATATTATGATGTTGATATTTTTTAAATTCTCGCTGGGTTTTTTGCTGGTTCCTCCTAGGACAGAGGTTTTTTTCTGAACCAGTGGTAAAGCTTAAATGACTTTCAATAAGTATACTTGTAATCTATATTGAATAAAAATTATTATTTTCTATTCTATTCTAATTTTGTCGTCGGCATAGCAATGAATGTTACTGGTTTGCAACAAATTGATATGCAGAAGAAACAGCGTAGGAATATTTAGCACGCAGCCTTGTGAAACATCAGCATTATATTGCAACGAAGTTCCTTATCGGAAGGTACGAATTTGGCGGATGGGGGCTAGGCGAGAAAAAGTGTAAGATTTTTCCGTCACGACCCCTGCTGACGTAGTATAGACGGCCTTGGCGGCTTTAAGAAAGCGAGATGGAATAATATCCATGTCCCTCGCACTTTTTCTTATCTTTCCATGAAAGAAATATTATATTAAATGACGCTTCATTTTAATAGACGCTAGTAATTCATTTATTTGTATTTGTTAATCAATAATATAATACGTTTATCAATAATAATATACTACGAAAGGAACTTCGTTCCAACGGAGTGTTCCACGACACTCATGCATGTTTTTATTGGTGGCTCTCTGGTAAATTTCGTTGGTAAATCGTCGTAAAACCGCGTTTTTCAACGCAAGAGCGGCATACCAACGTTGTGCGTAATTTGGTTTGTTGACTGTCTCGTTGGTCTAGTGGTCGTAAACGCCGTTGCTGATAATGAGGTCCTGGGTTCAAATCTCGGAACGAGCCAATATCAGTTACTGGGTTTTTTCTGTAAAGAAATTCTCAGTAGTAGCCCGGAGCCAGAACGTTGACGGTTTTTCACCCCCGCACGCAAAGCACGCAAAGCCGTAGATCCTACGCATGATCTCTTTCATCGGACTATGAGAATGAGGGAATAGAGAGTGCACCTGTGCTTGTTCATACACTTGAGCACTATAATCCTATCCTGCGCCCGTCTCCATTGAGACTGGCTGACGTGACCAAAGTTCGGTCAGGAGGACAATTGACAAGTTGCTTAAAAAATTGAAAATAATAACTGTTTGGCTCGCCAGTGTATCAAGAACGACGAGCTGCGAGTTAAATCGCCCCAATATTTACCGCAAGCTTTTGACTCGCCCGTTGATCTGGGCTTTTGGTAATAGATCAACAACAACCAACAGCAACGATACATAATAAAGAGCAATTTCACCTTCAAGAAAAGATCCTGATCTTTTTTATAAAGTCGGCAACGCACTTTCAATTTCTCTGGTGTTGCAATTGTTCATAGGCGGCGGTAGTCGCTTACCATCAGGTGAGCCGCATGCTCGTGTTTTTATAGAATAAAGTTACAAACGAACACACAGTCCACCTGATGGTAAGTGGGTACATTGACATTTACATTTTTATCCTCGATTAAGAATAAAAATCCAGATGCGTTGTTACCCCTGAAGACTAAGATTGAATGCCTCGTATCCAGTAAAAAGGGTCTCCGGTTCTCTACACTCATCATGCGAAACACAGCAACATTAAGCTGCTATATGCTATAGCTCGTGTGCAGGGGGAATACATAAAAAAAACTTTAAGTCATCCGTGAATTTTAATTAGAGCATTTATCAAATTTCTCACACGTCCTTTCATAGTACAACGAGAGAAAAGTCAATTATACGAGTATGAATGTGACGTTGAGTGATTATCCATTGTTCTAAGATGGCCTGTGGGCCCTTGATAAGATATGTCCATCAAACTGAGTGACGCTAAACTACTTGTCACTCTGAAAAATGATCTAAGATAGTTGCGTTATCCACAGCTCTATCCTATTGAGTCTAGACATAAGAAAACATAAACTTTAAGAATAATATCAATCGAAGCAAATTTTTATGCCTAAATCCTCTGCAAAGAGCTAGATTTTTCTTTATATAGCTGAGGGGGCAAACGAGCATGCGGCTCACCTGATAGTAAGTGACTACCGCCGCCCATGGACAACTGCAACACCAGCGGAATTGCAGATTTGCCGTTGCTGTTGCCGGCCTTTTAAAAGGAGTAGGCTCTTTTCTTGAAGGTCCCTATGTCGATAGCAGCGAAAGTCACAATAAATTGTTTTTAGAATTTCTACGCTAAAACACGCTGTGTTATGGTTGCCGTGTGCGGCATGAGAGAATCTACTATCCTATATATCATCCCATGGGTATTTTAAGAGACAATTGGGGGAAAAAACTGCAAGTAAACGGGAGATAGATAGCAGCATCTTCCTAATAACAAACCAAATTAATAAAAATTGCGGTTGACAACCTGCCTGTCAAGCGTGACAACTATGGCAATAAATGAGGTAATCTTAGAATAGAATAGAATAATTGTTTATACAATATAGATTAATTCAATAAAGTAATTCTTATTGAAACTAATTTTTTACTTTTATCACTGGTGCGGAAGAAACCTCTATCTTGGGTAGCCTAGCGGGACTTATTTTCAAAGTAAATTATACAATAACAACACATTGTACAAACTACTTAGGGCCAGGGGTTATTATTAATCATATATTATAATTTATAATTTAAAATTATAATTTATATTATAATAACCCTTTTTATACAGTTTTTATTTAAAAATATACTTGGTAGTAGAGAGACTTTGTATATTTTCTGGAACTTTGTTGTAATAACCCGTAGACGGAAGCTTTAATTCAGCAGCGGACCCTTGATAAACAGTATTAAATAAACGAATGCAAGGCATTCAATGAATGGGCGACAGTAGGAGTCCATAAGAGCAGACAAATGTTATATGAACTTTACCATGAAAGGTCACATAAATGGCTGCTCGCACACAAAAAAAAAACAAAACAAACAAAAATGAAAAAAAGAATTATTTATACTCGAACATCGACGACAATTGACATACCTTTTTAGTACATATTTATGTGAGGTTGTAGAAAATAAAATAAAATTTCCGTCCTTTTCACTTCTATTTAGTAAAATACTCCGTCTTATGCAACCTCCATTTTTTAACCCCCGACGAAAACAGAAGGTGTTATATATTTAACGTGTTTGTGTGTATTTATTGTCTGTCTGTGGCATCGTAGCACCAAACGGACGAATCGATTTTGATTTAGTTGTTATTGGTTGGGAAGGTGACTTGATCAAGAGTGTTCTTAGCTATAAGTCAAGAAAATCTTTTCAGCCGTTTGAAGATCATGAGCTCTTTTTGTTTAGGGTTTTTTTTAAATATTTAATTTAAGTTATTCTCTCCCAAACCGAACAGATCGTCTTCCTTTCCCCGTCCTTCCACTCCATCATCGTTTCCAAGTTTGAGTAGGAGGTATGATGACACCTCCTACTCAAACTTATGACTCATTTATCACATCTTCTCTTCCATACTATCATCACATCGTATCCTAACACTATAGACTAAACAAAACATTTTTAATTAACATTGATCGCACCTTTCTTTTTTTCTCGATTGACCGTTCTTTGTAGCATTCTTTGGGGGAGGCCTGTGTTCAGCATTGGACTTGTGATGGGGTATTATAATGATGATGATGATAAGAAGGTGTATGAAACTTATAATATAATTCAAAAGGTACTATACGATAGGTGTGCAGAAAAAAATCATGTGTAATATGTTGTCATTATGACACGTAAAATAATCAAATTGAAGAAAATGACCACGTTAAGGGCTACATGCTGTGTTATTTCGAACACAAAAGATACTAACAAAAATAGAGCCATGCTACAGCTATATTAATAGTATAGTTGTAGCGCGAATGGGTCGGCTCGACCGTGGAAGAACCACGCTCTCACAGAATACCAGCGTAAAATAGCAACTTAATGCTGCTGTGTTTCGTTTGGTGAATGTAGAGAACCGGAGACCCTTTTTACTGGAAAAGAGGCATTCCATCTTAGTCCTCACGGGTGACAGCGCATCTGCATTTTATTTGTAAACGAGGATAGATGTAGCTGTCTATGGGCCACAGCAACCACTCACCATCAGGTGGACTGTGTGCTCGCTTTTCACCCTTATCATATAAAAATATCTTAATGCAAGGGTTCTTCAAGGCTAGTTTCTGAATTAATTTATCGTGATTAACTATAATGGTTTAGTTAAAGCTAGAGCTCTATATGTCGCAGCCAACCAGCTTGATTAGCCCTTCAGTTAATAGCCTAGCCTTTTTACTAAACAGCGCCGTTCTACTAGCGGCCTGAATAATATTCAGCCGATGCGTCTAATGCAACATTGCACCTATCTTGTAATATCAGCTACAGTAGGTTATGCTACGGCTGGGGTGGCCCTTGGGCCACTCTTAAGCTAACAGAGCTGCAGGCCATTCACTATTATACGAATTAGGTTCCTATGTGCTCTATTGCAAAAGGCTAGGCTGTCAACTGAAAGGCTAATTAAGCTAGTTGGCTGCGACATATACAGGACGCTAAGATTTTTTAAATCAGAATTAAGATTAAGGGGAAAATAAGTTTATAGCAAAATTACATTTCATCTGCCGTGTAGTGGCACGTAAGAAAATTCACTACCCCATATCATCTGGTGAGTGTGTAAGAACACAAAATACAAAACCGCGGCTACCAACGCGGCGTGGCAACCGTGGCAATTATAGTAAGTATTATCCCTTGTGAGACAAGGGTTCCACAAGTACCAGGCCACTGTTGAACATGGATTCAGCAGTGGACTTGTGAAGAGATGTAATTATGATAATGATGTTGATGACGACGGTGGTAAAGGTACTAAAGTCAATACGAATAGCATAGGACATAAATTAAGACGAATTTTATCTGTTTTAGAAGACGTTAAGTTTCATCTCTGTAGGCAATGACGTCAAATAAATCTTACTTCAAAGAAAAGCTGACGTTAAGTTGACACGTAAAACTCTGCGTGGGCGTGTTACGCCAATTCCATTATATCTAAATAAAGATTTTTCAATACAAGGTTTTTTAAATAGCATCTCATATTACGTTAAAAATATAAAATAGACAGATCTTTAAATTTGTTTTTTATAATAATTTCCTATGTCGCGTCCGCACGCTTGGCAAACCTCAACAAGCCGTCACAAGTTCAAACGTGTGGATATAGTGTTTAGCTTGGTTTGCGTAGGTTTGCGAGTGCTTGTAGTCAATCCGATCGGTGTCGGTTTTTAGTCAAATCGAAGGGAATTTGCCGCAAGCGCTTGCGACGCGGTGCGGTTTGTGCGCACTCAGTATTGTTTGTGCGCTTGTAGCGAAAATAAGTGCCTAAAATAAAATAATTTCATAATTACCTAGTACGGTTTTTATGAATTTTTAATATCCACCGTCTACTTTGCCGTATTTTTCGTTTTCTTTCACTTGTTTTTTAGTATTTACAATAAAAACAACTTAAGCCAAATGTCATGACCGACACAACAACCTCGATGTCCGTCATGCTTGCCTCTTCAGAACAAACTAACGCACTCGCAAGCGTGTGGATAGCGACGTTTGATTTCTAAAATCAATCCAAACGTTTGTAGAGATTTGGCGTTTGCGGCCTGTGTCAAACGTGCGTACGCGGCGTTATATTTACGCATGTTTGCGTTTTATTCAATGTGTAGTGTTCTACATATTGAATAAAACTATATCAATATGAACCAGTAGAATATAACTATGAACGAGTGGATTACCGGCTAGAGCAGACTAAGTAGTTGCATGTCCACTCGAATACATTTTACATTTTAGACGTGATAGATCCATGCTGTAGCTATGTTTATTATGGTTGTAGCACGAATGGGTCGAGGTAGGACCACGGTCCATGCATCAAGCTCTCCCAGAATACCAGCGTAAAATAGCAGCTTAATGTTGCTGTGTTTCGTATGATGAGTTAAAAGAACCAAAGATACCCTTTTTACTAGAAACGAGGCATTCCATCTTAGTCCTCATAGATACAGGGCACTACCACGTATGTCGTTTCTCACACTTATTCTATAAAAGAAAATCGAACAGGAGATCTTTAAATCTGTTCTTTTTATAATGATTTCTTATATTTCCGCGAACACTGCACATTTAAAAAACTACTTATTAATAGAATCAGGCGTTACTTTGCGGATATTGGCAAAGTAAAGTTGGAAAAATTTACTTTGCCAATATCCGCGACGAATACGAGCGGATATTGGCAAAGTAAATTTTTCCAACTTTAAAACTACTTATCTTAGACATTATAACTATATCACATATAAACAACTATGAACGAGTGGATTACCGGCTAGAGTAGACTACGTTGTCGCATGTGCGACATTTGTTCAAAACATAATAATATTTATTTATTTTTATATAATCTATGAGTATTTCAGATTAAACAAGGAAATTTAATGAAACCATTTTGGGATAGGATTTTATCGCATTCAATTTACCTTATTTTTAACCCCGACATTTCTAGTGCTTTGCGGCACCCATGGGTCACCCCTTAGAACACCCATTGGGTCAGCCATGGGTGCTAAAAAGCACTGTAAACGTTGGAAGTTAAAAGTAAGCTACATTATACGAGAGTACACGCGACTATGTAGTCCACTCTAGTCCTTAATCCACTCGTTCATAGTTGTTATAATTCTAAGTATACATCGTACATATCGTTTAAACATTACGTGAAACTTCTTGTGTTCGGTAAATACAATTTATCGGGGTAGAATTAATGCTATTTCGTTAGAAACCGATAACGACCGAAATAATATTTAGTACGTGGCAATAAAGCTCCATAAACAATGCCCATTAAACACCGATGTAAGGTTTTAGAGACGAAGTTTGCGGTAAATGTACGATTCCTATCGGAACTTGATGTTTGTATTGATAAACTGGGTAATTTTTGTATCGCGCGCTAATGTGACACGCCACATAGCAACTGTGACACTAGTCCTTTTTTTATGTCTACCTGATGGTATGTGCCTACTGAAGTCTATTGACACCTGCAACTAATATTAAATAAAAAGGTGACTATAGATGCATCGTCACCTGTGCTGACTAAGATGAAAAGGAAATGTACGATTCCTATCCGAATTTCAGTGCTGCCCGCCGTCATTGATTACATTATAATGAAAACATATACTCCAGCCACTATATTTCACCATCGAACATCGCAACAAAACTCGCGATACCATCCATACCATCTGGACGATTGGCGGTTCACTACTGTGTGATTTACTACAAGCTTTCTTTCTCGCACAACTTCCTTGTGGAATCGACTACCACCAGCGAATTTTCCAGACCGATGCGACTAAGGGACCTTCAAGAAAAAAACCTTATCTTTTTTAAAAGGCCGGCAACGCATCTGCAATTCCCTGGTATTGCTATTGTTCATGGGCGCCGGTAGTCATTTACCATCAGGTGAGACGCATGCAATAACAACTGCAGTAGTCTCGCAACTTTAACACTACCCCCTGTCATTAGATAGGGTATTTTATGTCTGCGAGGTTTTGGAATTTCTCATAGTTATAATTTATTTATTATTCATCTCTTTTAACATGCTTTGATTAGTGTCGCGTGTCTATCTATCTATCTATCTATCTATGTAACGGAATATTTTAATCTAATTTTCACCAACTTGTAGACAGCCGATTGACTTGGAATCTTGCACTCGTATCAAGGACCGATGACGATACAATAATTTAATAACTTTATTCTAGTATCGTGATCACGATCACCAGGATAAAATAAAGTAATTATCAGGATCATCACAGCTCATAATCAATGCGTGTTGCTTAAGTTTTTTTAAACCCTCATATTATTTATTTAAATACAAGGCGCTATCTATAAAAATACCTAACGACGTAAAATGATTCTATTTACAAATACGATTAAGCCTTAAGAAGAGCCTAATACATTTTTAAAGAGCCAGATAATGTTTAAGTATGTACATACGTTCGTCTCAAGAGAATTCACGTTTAAGACGGTTTCCAGAGTTGAAATATCTACCGATTTCTCTTGAGACTGACTTAAAATTGATTGAGCATAAGTGGCGTTTCGAAAAGGAATGCTTTAAGTTTAAGCATGAATCTAATGGTAAGGCTTACTGAAGAGCGATCAGCGGGGCGGAGCGTTTGGAGTGCATGACATACACTCGCTCTTGTACAGTATCCTCAGTTGCAGTCGCTAAAAGTTCATTCATTCATTCATCCTATCAAAATATCACTGCTGAATATCCCATAGATTTAATATACTTATATATAGTATTTGCCATAGTTGCCAAATATGTAGAGGGCTATGCTCGGGGTTTCTTAATATAGAGATTAATAATAAGATTTCTTTTAAACTTAGAAATGAGGATATCCGCAGTAGAACCAGAGTAACCGACATATCCCAAAGGATTAGTAAGCTGAAGTGGCAATGGGCCGGCCATATAGCTCGAAGAACCGACAACCGATGGGGAAGAAGGGTTCTCGAGTGGCAGCCTCGTACCGGCAGGCGAAGTGTAGGGCGTCCCCCCACTAGATGGAGTGACGACCTGGTAAGACATGCAGGAAGTCAATGGATGCAGGTGGCTCGGGACCGTGCTTTGTGGCATTCCATGGGGGAGGCCTATGTTCAGCAGTGGACTTGTGAAGGGCTGTAATGATGATGATGATGATAGTTGCCTTGCTGGGAGGCGGGTTACGAACCGCAGTTTTTTTTTATTTCGAGAATCACCTGAAAAATGCTGATGCCCATCATCTCCTGTTTTATAGCCTTTTGTCGTATTCAACGATACACACGGTATGATATAGTGTAGTAAATTTTCTTACGCTGCCACTAGATGGCAATTTACGCCCTTAATTTTTTTTAATTTTATAAGACTTACGCCCACACTACATGACATTATTCGTTAAAAGTAACATAACTATACTTATTGAAAGTCATAAATAACAATGTACATAAAGTTAAAGTAAAAAATTAAGCCTATATACGTCCCACTGCTGGGCACAGGCCTCCTCTCATTTCTGAGAGGGTTTTAGGGCAAAGAAATGTCCGCCGCGCTGCCCAAATGCGTTCGCCAAGAACTTCACATGTCTTAGAAATATTTTTTTCTTACTTCTCAGACATGCAGGTTTCCTCACGATGTTTTCCTTCACCGGTGAGCACGTGGTAAATTAGCACTTAAAATTGCAATTAACAATTTTATTGGTGCTGATCGAACCCGGGTTGCTCGCGTACTATGAAATTTACAGCGAGCGCTTAGCCCCTGACCTACCACGTCAATCTTGTAACAATGGACATATATTTTACAATTTATATCTGTATACTATAATAAAACTCTAAGAGACCTGTTTATTGAAGTTTATTATTTTTTCTTTTTTGTAATTTTAATTGGAGTATACTATACCATCGAATACAGATCAAACCAAAAAAAAAAACTTTACTAATATTTTCTGTCTGAACGCGCATCACTCACACACCTGTGAATGTATTTGAATGGGACTTTCACTATAGTATTACCCAGATATCGAAATTTTAGAATACATTTATATAACATCACGCTATCTGAGACAAACGGACGGAGTAGGCTTAAGCCTAATTGTCTGGATTTATATTACTCGGATGTTCAAATATCTGGAAAAACATGGATGAAATTTTAATGTGATACATCCGTGATAAATCCGTAAAATGATATTTATTCAATGTGTATTATTCGCGTTAATATAAGAAATTTATATGTTTTTTTATAGGATAGGGTGACAAACGAACACACATTCCACCTGATAGTAAGTGGTTACTGAGACCCATAGACATCTACATCTATCCTCAATAAAGAATCAAAATGCAGATGCGTTGTCACCCGTGATGACTAAGATGGAATGCCTCTTTTCCAGTATAAAGGGTCTCCGATTCTCTACACTCACCATACGAAACACAGCAGTGTTATGCTGCTATTTTACGCTAGTATTCTGTGAGAGTGCGGTCCTTCCTCGGTCGAGCCGACCTATTCGTGCTACGACTATACTACTAATATATGTATCTGCAGAATGGCTCTACCACGTATAAATATAATATGTGGTAGAGCTACGCTGCAGATATATTACAGTTGTAGCAAGAATAGTTCGGCTCGACCGGGGTAGGACCACGATCTCACAGAATGCCAGCGTATAATTGCAGCTTAATGCTGTTGTTTTCGGTTAGTAAAGAAAAGCGGAGACCATTTTTACTGGAAAGGAGGCATTCCATCTTAGTTCTCAGGGGTGGCAGCGCATCTGCATTTTGATTCGTAATTGAGGACAAATGTAGATGTCAATGGGCCACAGCACCCACTGACCATCAGGTGGACTGTGTGTTCATTTGTCACCCTTATACTGTAAGTAAAATATTTTGTTAAACCTATGTATATTCTGCTATACATATATTTACCTATATTAGGTAACTAACATACGATAAATGTGAATTGAAAACAGTTTGCAATTTATATTTGAATTTGAAATAAAGCCTATGAAACTCCCGTAGGAAATACAAATCCAATGATGCATGACACATCAAAATCCGTCAAGCCGTTTAGATATGAGGAAGTTATATTAAAGGAGTAATTTTCTAAAGAATTTTTTCCTCTTTGAGGACAATTTATATAAATTTTCATTTCGTTGACACAGTTAAAAATACTGTTGGTAAACTGCTGACGTTCACTTTCCTTCACTACACTGAAACAAGAAAAAGAAAAAAAAACACTGTTTTGTCGACTCGTTTCAGTTTTGCAGATTTTCTACAAAAACAACTGACCTAATGAATCCGGTTAAAGTCGATGGAGCTTCTATAAGCTACTTTATTTTCGCTCCTGTTGTTTTGATCGTAAAGCTTATTAATCATATTAATGGCTTCTTGCAATTAACGTGAGTGTATGTATATTCAACTTTATAAAATTAAAAAATGTTTTACGTAGTAATACGCTGAAGATCATGCACAGAATATCAGCGTGAAATAGCCACATAATGCTAATGTGTTTTTATAGAATAAAAGTAACAAACGAGCAAACATTCTACTTGAATAGTAAGGTAAGTGAATACTAAGGTAATATACACCTTCATCTATCCTTGATTAAGAATCAAAATGTAGATGCGTAGTCACCCCTGAGGACTGAGACGGAACGCCTCGTTTCGAGTAAAAAGGGTCGCCGGTTTTCTACAGACACCATACGTATTCAGTGAGAGCGTAGTCCTACCCCGGTCGAGCCAACCCATTCGGTCTACAACTTTAAAGATGCAACGAGGCTCTACCACGTTTCGCGTGGTGAGTGAGAAGAACTGGAACCCAGGAGTGAAAACATATCTTCATTTTGGTTTTTAATATGGGAAAGATTTAGGTGTCTATGTACAACAGCATCTTCTTACTACTGTGTGTTTGTTTGTCATCCTTATTTCTATAAAAAGAAGATTAATTTATATAAATATATTTTTATAAATACATTTTCATCTATTCGATGTAACAGCGTTCTGCGGCTAATAGGCAGTGACTGCACCGCTCTCTCACGGTCTAAAGGCTATAGGGGGCCATACAAGACAGTGATTTAGGAGAAAACATTAGGAGAAACGTGTTAACGGTAGCATTTAGTGAAGCAAAAATAAAATGAATGAAACAAAATTAATAGTGAAAATGTACTACTTGTTTTGGTAAGATTCACGCCTTCCTACTAAAATCGAATAGAATCGCATCTTATTTTGTACCGACTTCAAAAAGGAGGTACTCAATTCGACTGTATGTTTTTTATGTGTGTTACTTCATAACTTTTTTCTGGTTGAACCGATTTCGATGATTCTTTTTTTATTTGAAATCTGATGCTTTGCATGTGGTCCCATATAAATTTGATCAAGGTATGGCCAATAGTATTTGAGTTATTTTTAAAATTTATATTGAAGTCGGTTGTACAAACTTTTTTTAGTTTTAAATTATTGTTTCGAATGACATCCAAAACAAGCTATTTTTTAAATTTTGCACTAAAAATAATTAATAATTATATACCACGTTTTTCATATACCCACATTGTCATTCGTTTGAGAGCTGTGTTCAAAATTTCAAGTCATTAGCTTATCGGGAAGTGCTTGAAAGGATTGCAAGATTTCACCCGGAACGACAGACAGACAGCCAGACAGACAAAAAGACCAGTAACAGTAAAAACGTGGTAAAATATAACAAAAATAACACTAAAGCACTCACTTTCGAGTTCTACTTATTTACTCTTCTAAAGAACTAAGATAAATTAGCAAGGCCAATACTAACGAAAAAATATTTTGATTAAAAACATTTTAAATGCCGTTAATTAAAGCGAATATTTTCAAAGAGCTTCTGGAAAATACTTCTAGAGCATTCGTTCTCATTTTCTCGTAGTGGCTTATGCCTTATTTTTTGTTCTGTGAACCAGTCTTTTTTATAAAACATTCGAAAACCACTCCTACAAACTTTTATGAAACCTATGGCGAGGCAATATTTGGTAATATACGTTCTTATTTTAAAAAATGTAGAGTAAATTATTTAGAACTATTTAAAATAATATAAATTAGTTTTTGATATTTATAAATTACACAGTATATTATCAAAAACAATTATGATCAGCATCATCATCACTACAGTCCCCAACACTTCTGCCACTAAACGAGCACCGGTCACACCTATCTGGGATTAAAAACTAAATTTTGTGCGTTATTTAATAATTATTAATTTATAATACGAATATCTTTGTATTTAATAAATTCACTAAGACCACAGACCTATTACACCTAGACTTGCACCTTGCGTGACCGCTTCAGTGTGTCTTGCTTCGTACAGTGAGTGTTGTGCTTTTTCTATAACATTACGAGTATTTCATTCATTCAATCATTACAGCTTATCAAAATCTCATAACGATTCCGCTAATGAAGAAATGCCTCCCAAATAGATTTCCACAGAGGGCGTTCCTACGCGATCTGCATCCAAAACATTTCTTCGAATAAAAAAAATTGGCAATACTTCATTATGATATAAAATAATTATCGTTTTGCCTCACTCACAAGACCAGATATTTTTACCTAAATCTTTTATTTTATTAATTACTAGTTGACTTCTAAAACTCCCGCGAGGTGTAATAAATATCAACAAGATTAATTGCCAAATAATCTCACCGTTGAGCTGAACGATCGATAAAAGCTTGAATTCCGTCATTCATTAAAGGTTACCGTAATAAAAATAATTCCAATCAATTGACCTTAAGCCTTGGTTATCCATTCATCAATATTCTCCACATATAACGGAGCACACCCATTCATTAATATAGACGTATAAATGGGCTAAATTTATTTAATAATTTGTTACTCAGGAGCTACGCGGTCGCTGTAAATTTTACAGAACGCGAGCAACCCGTGTTCGATCCCCGCCGGTACCAATGACATTTAACTGCAATTTTAAGTGTTGTTTTACCCCGTGCTCGGTGATGAAGGAATTCATCGTGACGATATATATATTTATATATTTTTTTTGGAACGAAGTTCCTTATCGGACGGTACGGATTTGGCGGATGGGGCTAGGCGAGAAAAAGTGTAAGATTTTTCCGTCCCGACCCCATCTGACGTAGTGTTGACGGCCTTGGCGACTATAAGGAAGCGAGATGGAATAATATCCATCTCCCTCGCACATTTTTTTTATCTTACAATGAAAGACATATTATTTTATTTTAAATAACGCTTCATTTTAATAGACGCTAGTAATTCATTTATTTGTATTTGTTAATCAATAATATAATACGTTTATCAATAATAATATACGAAGTTCCTTTCGTGAACTTCGTTCCAACCGAGTGTTCCACGACACTCACGCATGTTTTTTGTTTGTATAAAATTATAACAAAGTTTTTTTCCTGGCTACGTAAATTTACACATTTATATTTATTTTTATATAACTGAAGTGACAAACGAAATTACAGTCCACTTGATGGTAAGTGGCTATTACTGTTCACAGACACTTGCAGCCAGCTTCAAACAAAGAAGGCTGCAGATGTGTTTTCACCCCTGAGGACTAAGATGGAATACCTCACAGTCTGTAATTATAACGGCTCTCTCTACCCTTCAAACCGGAAAACAGTAGTGAAGGCACTGCTATGTGGCGGCAAAATCAAATAATAGGATGGTACCAACCCTGGCAGACCCTTGGCAAAATATAAGTCCTACTACGTAGTAACTATGTACTTAGTAAGTATATTTATATTTTATTTTAGAATAGCTTCATATAGTACCGTGTAGTGGCTGTGTAAGAATATCCACTACCCCATATCGTCCCGTGGGTGTCGTAAAAGGCGACAGAGGGTAACAAATCAGGAGATGGGCAACAGCGTCTTCCTAATAACGATGCGGTTACCAACCGCTTGCTAAGCGTGGCATCTATGGCAAATATCCCCTCATAGGCAATCTATGGGGGAGGCCTATTTTCAGCAGTGGACTTTAATGGGCTGTAACGGTGAAGGTTATAGTATTCTCGTTTGGTTAGAATATAAACACACAAGGATATCTAGACATATACTAGGTACTTAAATTGCGACGAACCTCGACAGTAATTTTAGAAACACAATTTAAAATATTAAATGATTTAATGCTCTATCGAAGATGGTTAGTTACAGAAGAGGTAGCTGAATTAAATTTATGTTAGTTAAATAAGTCTCAACAATTATAATATTGCCATCGGATAGGTGTGGGAGTTGTTTGTCTTACATTACTCAGAAATCTTACTTGACTTTTTTATGAAGTCTGATGTGGTTGTTTAGAATATTGGGCCTAGGGCAAATTAAGGTGATAGTTTCTCTTAAACTCGAAAACGGCTCAAACGATTTTGATGAAATTTTGTGTGCGTTTAAGTGGGTCCCCGGATGATTAAGATTTACGATAGGACCCGGTAGGTGGTGTCGTTATCGAGATCAAGAATTCACCCGTGCAAAGCCGGGGCGAATCGCTTGTATTAAATATACCTTTGTCATTTTTCATTTTCTTATTTATCATCAGCCCGTAAAAGTATACTGCTAAACATGGATGGATTTAAGAAGGCTTTGCCTAAACCCTTACAAATTGACGATCGCGGTACCAGAAGTCTCGCACTTTTGTCTTTCTCCATGTCTCCAGTCTTTTTCTTTTTTTTTTATAGAATAAGGGTGACAAGTAAATACACAGCCCACCTGATGGTAAAAAGACGCCGGGCCATACATCTACTGCATCTATATACATTCCTCAAAATATTTTATTACTCAGACTTGCAGGTTTCCTTACTATGTTTTCTTTCACCACCGAGTACTACGTGGTAAATCAGCGATAAAAATTGCAATTTTAAATTCTGTGGTGCCGGCGGAATCCGAATCCAGGTTGCTCGCGTACTGTGATATTTGCGGCGAGCGCTTAACCCCTGAGCTACCACAGCTCTAGTTACAATTAATATAACAAGGTAAAAAGGGTAAGTCACGGGCGAAAATTATTCAATCATGAAAATTTTCTTTGCCTACCCACCGTGAAATCTAATCAATATATCCTAAAAAGGTTAAAGTGAAAGCAAAAAGGATTGATCTGTTCGTAAAACCCCTCTTTACTTTTCTAATTGAAACGCTACAGAAGAAAAACGAGCTCCGTTATATACATCGTTCTTCTTTTAAACTCAGACCAACAAAGAATGTTAGACAGAACACTTCGTATATTTATAGAATAGAATTAGTTTTTTTTTATAGAAGAGGGGGCAAACGAGCATGCGGTTTACCTGATCGTAAGTGACTACCGCCGCCCATGAACAACTGCAACACCAGGGGAAACGCAGGTACGTTGCTGGCCTTTTAGAAAGGAGTAAGCTCTTTTCTTGAAAGTCCCTAATCATATTGGTCCAGAAAAATCGCCGATGGTAAACGATTCCACAAAAAGTTGTGCGAGGAAGAAAACTACTAAAACGTCATTGGTGGACCGCCAAGCATTCAAGTGCTCTGGATGGTATCGTGAGTTTTGTCGCGATCTGCGTTCGTGAAATTTGGCGGCTGGAATTAATGCGAACAATTTCTCAGATCACTCCCCAAAAGGCTGCCATCGCAGCGCCAATGAATCCAGCCGATCGGAAAGAATTCGGTCGTCAACGATTCGAGCCGCTCTGCGCTGGATGCGGTCAAGTGGAATGAGCTGGCACTGGGATGCCCCGGCCCAGAGATGAGAACAGTATTCCATGTGAGACCGAACTTGCGCCTTGTAAAGTTGCAAACAGTGTGCCGGCATGAAACACCGTCCCGCTCTACTGAGCACGACAAGCTTTTTAGAGGCCAATTTAGCCTTCCCTTACAAGTGACCACGAAACTGCACATCATTCGATATGTCGACGCCGAGGATTTAGATCCTAGCTGATATAGCAAGGGGAGTGCCCTGAAATTGAAGAGATATGACAAAGGGGTTCTATTTAGCGGTAAACACGCAAATCTGTATCTTCTGAGGATTAAACAGGATTAGATTTAGTCGTCCCCAATCCGAGACTTTGTTTAACAACGACTCGACTTCAGACACAAGTTTGTTCCGGTACTTGATGACGTGATCTCGAGAAATATTGGCACGGCCGGTGTAAGCCAAGAGGGGCGTCGACGGACGGGCGTCCGGATGAGAGGTCAGCAGAAGGTCTAACAGGGAAGGTGCAAGATCCACATCCGGAATCCGCGTAGGCGAAGTAACCAGTTGTGTCAGACCATATGCTATGGCAAAAGCATAAACAGATCTCCTCGCATGATAGGTTAAACATGAACCGAGCCATTCAGCATGGTAGCCGTTAAAATCGCCAAGGATCACGATCTCTGCGGATGGGATCTGCTGTAGCAAGGAATCTGTAGCTAATTGGACGTGGTCGATGAGTCTGTCAGTGTCGACATTACCCCTATGGGACCTATAGATGCACCCGTAGACGCGCGGATTGTCGTCGCTGTCTACGCGTAGCCAAAGGATGGAAAGGTCCGAGACTGCCGAGGGTTGGAGAATAGACGTCCTCTCTGACATATATGCAAACTCCAACCCGAGGCATAAAGGAGTGTTTCTATTTGTACCCCGGGTAGGAGAGATACGATGTATCAGCCGGAGGGGACACCTGCTTCTCGGTCAGAAAGAGCAAGGCCGACTTCGTCGTCTCCAGGCGGTAGTGGACGGCGTTTAGGTTTGACTGAAGTCCTCTGATGTTGCAGAAATCCACGGATAGCTCCCACGCTCTGGAGTGGCGTAGCTTGGTCGTTGATGCTCAGCGAAGGATTCTCCATTACCGCATTGCTGGTACCTCCCTGTAAGTATATCAATTAACTCCGCTACCATTTTGATGTGGAGGGGGGGATTGGGCTACCGGCCACCTGCGCTCACCAGACGAAACGCAAAAGCAGAGCTTCTACTTCACGCTGGTATTCTGTGAGGCCGTAGTACCACCCCGGTTCGAGCCGGTCCTAGATATAGAACGAAATGAAATAAAATGGAACGGAATATAACGAAAAGGAACGGAATAGAACAGAACAGGATATAATATAATAGAATAGAAGAGAACAATTTTAATTAAATTAAGGTTATAAATAATAATTTTATTGAAAGACATTTTTAACTTTTACCACTGGTTCTAAAAAATATCTTTCCTGGGAATAATACGTAAGACACTCAGCGGGATTTTTTCCAAAGTAAATAATATTATATAACATATACATAAGAATAGGTCAAACAATTACTTACAATATATGTAACAGATTGGAAGTGATCATTTCATTCTCAAGTGTATTTTTTTCTTTAATAACTCTTTTTCAATTCTTTGTTTACTAAAAACATTATACTTATACTCGGTAATAGACCATGTATATTTTCGGGGACTTTGCTACAAAAGCGTTTACGAATGAACTGACTCTATGGAGTCAAGTAACCGAGCTTGTGTTTGTTTCTGATGTTTATATAGTGTATTTATTTATACACCCTTATTCTACATACGAGCACACAGTCCACCTAATGGCAAGTGGAAGCTGTGACCCGTAGACACCTACATCTATCCTTGATTAATAATCAAACTGCAGATGCGTTGTCACCTCTGAGGACTAAGATAAAATGCCTCGTTTCCAGTAAAAAGGGTCACCGGTTCTCTACAATCGCCGTACGAAACTCAGCAGCATTAAGCCACGTATCAATAATGCGCTCTAAGAGGTAGAACATTGGTGCGCGTTCCAGCCGCGCGAAATGGATACCGCCTTGGAACGCGCGCCAAATTGTTCGTTGGAACGCTCAAATGTGGAGCGGGCCGTTCCATCTGGTGTCGGTTTTTTACCGCGTATCAAAGTAGTTAAGTTTTGGTACGCGCGCCAGTTGGGACGGTTGTTTTCATAATTCGTGTGTTCGTTGCGTTCCGAGCTATGGATAACCAGAGTTGGCGTAAATTGATAAAATTATATGGTTCAAAAGAACTGCTGTGGAATAGCAAAAGTCGTTTTTATCAATATAAAGCGCTCAGAGAAGATGCACGGAACTATGAAAGCGGGCAGCTGTTTGTACATGACCGACATCCATGTTGAACGGTCAAATACTGGAATGGCTGCCGCGCGCGCCAGGCGGGCTTAGTTACACTTCGAACATTTGGAACACGTTCCGCGCGCGCAATCGATACGCGGCTTAAAGCTGCTAATTCACGCTGGTATTCAATATCACTTTTTAAATTACAATTGGTTTCAGCGTCACTTAAAAAAAAAACAAAGTGTTCTGTCTATCTTTCTTTGTAAGTCTAAGCTTTAACCTCGCAGTAGACCGTAAACCAGCAAAGAGGCATCTACGATTGGTTGCTCTGTACACTCGTAGGATTTATTTGCAAACGTTTTCCGTGTTGATATTATTTATATGAAGTTGGTTTAGTACCGAAGGTGATGAGGACGGATGAAAAATATTATAATGTAATATAATAAATATAAATATAATGTAATAATAATAATAGTACGTGTTAGAGTCGCCCAGGGACGGAAGAAGAGAAGTAAAGATGGTCCAAATTAAGTGTACCCTTGACTGACAAGTATATATAAATACGAAAGAAGCGAGATAAATGTGTCATAGTCGTGTCAAATTGTAGTACGTAGTTCAAATTCAAATTCAAATTTAGTTTTATTTGTAAATACAGGTAATGATATAGAATAGAACTTCGAAAAAAATTACGTTCGCTGCATTCGTCCCATAAGCATACCATAACCCATGTGGCGGCGCTGTCGTCGGAGTTATTCTGTATATACTGCTTTTTACTTCGAAACTTTGATAGCGCGATTTAGACTTCGGTGTATTTTCGCTAGTGGCGCGACGACAGCGCCGCGACACTCATAAGCATAAATATTATAGGTAAATCATATTAAACTTTCTAGACATTTAATCGATAGCTTTACATAAATTTATTAAATTATTCGTTTGCTTGCCACAACTATGAACTCTGGTTTATTAGTGAGAATAAATTAGAATCCATAATTAAGAAATTAGAAATGCAAAGGAGATAAAAGTGTCTCAAGATTCGGCCTACTATAAAAAGATTCGGCCAACTATAAATTATTTTGCATCATTACAACAAACATATACCACTACTAAATATATGACCATCTTTAAGATATTGTACTAAGCACGGCGCTCAACCACCCATGTAAATATATCGACTGATTGCACATGAAAACCACAGTCAAAAATATTTTATTCGATGGGCAGCATCAGGTTTAAGATTAGATTATATTATTAGATTATAGATTAAGATTATTTTAATATACCGTGTAGTGGCGGTGTAAGAATATACACTACCCCATATGGTGTCGTAAGATACGACAGAAGGAAACCAAGAGATGGGCAGTAGCATCTTGCTAATAACAACTAAAAATTAAAAAAAAAACATGTGTGAGTATCGTGGAACACTCGGTTGGAACGAAGTTCCTCTCGTGGTATTTTTTAAAATATTATTAATGCTATTAAAAATTACTAATATTCTCTTAAACTACTTCTGGTAAGCTTAAAATGCTTGTTTTAGAAGTGGTTCACGACAGTAGTCGAATGGCGGATTCGAACCCACGACCTTTCGAGTTCGCGGTCCGTGTCCTGTCATTAGGCTACTGACGCTTCTAATATATTATTATTGATAAACATATTATATTATTGATTGACAAATACAAATAAATGAATTACTAGCCTCTATGAAAATGAAGCGTCATTTAAAATAAAATAATATATCTTTCATGGCAAGATAAGAAAAAGTGCGAGGAAGATGGATATTATTCCATCTCGCTTCCTTATAGCCGCCAAGGCCGTCTACAATACGTCAGAAGGGGTCGTGACGGAAAAATCTTACACTTTTTGTCGCCAAGTCCCCATTCGTCAAATCCGTACCGTCCGATAAAGAACTTCGTTCCAAAACTGCAGTTGCAAACCCGCCTGCCAAGCGAGGGAACTATGGCAAATATCCCCCCTTTGAGGCAATCTATGGGAGGTCTACGTTCAGCAGTGTACTTTGATAGGCTGTAATGAATGAATGAATTAAGAAAGTCTGCGATCATTGTTTTTTTTTAAAGAAAATATAATAATTTTATTTACATTATAAGAGTTTAATGACTTTATGAATGGACAATTGATTGTTCCCCAGCGTTCATTTGTATGGACATTCGAAACATTACTGTTAATTAAATTAATTCGAACAGAAAATAGATTAAAATGTTTTAATGAAAATAGTTTTACGGTTTTATTATTTTACATTCCCGACGTTTATTAGCTTATTTTACATTCCCAATGTTTTGAGTACTTTACCCATGGTTACGGGGGCAAACCCATCTCAGTAATTAGTTAATAAACGCGATAAAATCCGTAAAAACTAGTTTCATTTAAGTGTTTAGTGTTCGCGTAAACATAAGAAATCATTAGATAAAATATGTATTCGTGCATAAACAACCTAGAACCGTCCTTTATCATTGTTTATAAAACTTAAGTGACAAACGAACCTTACCCCTGAGGACTGGAATACCTCGTTTCCAGTAAAAAGGGTCTTTGGATTTGGACACTCACCGTACGAAACACTGCTATTTTACGCGGATATTCTGTGAGAGCTACAACCATAACATAGCTGCAGCGTGGCTCTGCCACGCAAAAACTTAATATCTGAGAATTTAAAGAAAATATTTGGAAAACCTGTAAAGTCAGCCAAAACGCATTGGGGCAGTGCGGCGGACACTTGTTAGCCCTTAACCCTTTGCCCTCTCAAAAATGAGAGGAGTCTTCTTTCAAATATTGGGACGTATAGAGGCTGTAACTTCATCTTTACATATTTTTCAAAACAAATACTAAACAAATTGAATCTGAATGACAGGGTGAGAAATTGTGTGATAAGAGAAAAGTATGGTTTGCAAGATTAAGATGTAGTGACTAGGATTAATAAAGTAATGCTTCGGTGGTTTGGTCATGTAGAAAGAATGAACGGGGAAAGAGTGACAAAGCAAATTTATGCTGCAAAAGTGAATGGCAGAGTCGGGAAGGGGCGCCCTAGACGAAAGTTTTTCGACCAAATTGGCGATATATTGAAGATGGGCTAGATTAAGAGTACCCTTAACCGTCGAGCATGTATGTGTAAAGGAAGCGAAAGAGGTGTGTCAGGATCGTGCCAAATGGAAGTCCGTAATCTCTGCCTACCCCTCTGGGTGACGGGCGTGAGTGTTTATGATATGATTACTAAAAAAATTGTTTACACATTCGTTCTTTCGTTTTTATGAAAAAATAAATTAAATGTTTGTCCTTATTTTGAATTTGGTAATTACTTAATAGCAGCTATTACTTTGAACTTTGTAATACCATTTAGTAGTTAAGAGGATTCTCATAGTTTTTATCTAGCTAAGATGAGCCTAAAAATATATTTGCCTGGTATATTTTATATACGAATGTCCATTTCTATGACCGCCCATAACTCCTAAGCTATTAATTGGAGTTTCAGCGTTGACATATATCATAATCAATTAGTCTGTTAAATTAGTTTAAAAATATATTGTATAAAATGTAGTCAAATAACCTTTTCAGGTTATTTTTCTAATAATATTTTTACTTCATCACAGTCTATCAAATTTCCATTTCTCAACAAAGGCATACCTCATAGGGCGGGGTACATTAATCCAATACTGTACCCCGTTGCCTCATAGGGGGGTTTTGCCATAATTGACATGGTTACCTGGAGAAAATGTGTAAAGGCATTAAGTCCGCCCTTTATAACCCCTTTGTTATGACGCAAACACTAAATAGTTACGATTGGTTGGCGAGCTTACTCCTGTAGATTTTTATTCTTTTCAGTTATCTTAATGATGCTGGTGTTCATCTCCTGTTTCAGTTTCCGTCTGTCGCTTCTTAGGACACCACACTCAGTGAGATGGTTGGGTAATGATTTATTTACTCATATTGGTTGATTTGTATATTTCATAGAGCTAGTATACAATATACATGTTACCAAAAACATCAAAGTAATAGTTAACGACCCGCTGTCACATTTCCCGAGTATATTGAGAGATCATGTCAATGCACATCGTACATTAATTCAGCATAGTATAAAGAGTATGGAAAAAATTATGAAATCATTTTTCTCTTTATAAAATTACATCAAATTACAAATGTGTATTCACTCCATTAAGCGCACAAATTGATGATGTTATTGAATGAGAAAATTTCAATATAAATTTGTAGGCAACGAGGTGAAAAAGATTGTTCAGCGAAATATGCTGCTTTTTGTCAATATCACTCAATTAAAAGCTAAAATGACTTATCTTCACGCACAATCCCTGACAGGGTAGCCAGAGAACAGATCGCCAAGTGTCACGATCCTTACATATCTCTTTCGCTTTCAGATTCATAATCTTCTTCATGCATGCGTCTAGGTATCCGAGTACTCTTGACCCTCCCTCTTCGAGCAGTTTGCTCACATGGTCTTCGAAAGTTAGTCTCGGTCTACCTCGACACCTTTTAATATTAACTTTCGCGCTATATATTTTCTTCACCATTCGGTCTTCACTCATTCGCTCAACGTGCCCAAACCATCAAGCACGCCCTTATCAATTTTGTGATAAGGTCATCTTTCAAACCTGCCATATTGCGAATCTCTTCGTTTCGCTTTCGGTCAGCCATGGTAACGCCGCACATTTTGAAGAGATCGCATCTCCACTGCATTCAACTTGCTTTTATGCTTCTTCTGGCATACCCAGGTTTCGCTGCCATATAACAAAGTTGGTACCAACACTGCGTTATGTATTGCAAGGCGTGCGCTCTTCACTACGCCTTGCCTTTTACTAAACAGTCAAGGCACCATTGACTTTGTTCCGGCGACACGCATCTGTCCACATCTAAATCACATCTTCCATCCCGGCTAAAAGCACTCCCCAAGTATACAATTTCATTTACCTGTTCTAGACATTCTTGATTTACCATATTTCACACTTCGTTCTCTCTTCGTCCCTTTCAAATACCAGAACCTTAGTTTTATTGGCATTCAAACGAGACCTTTAATTTCATTCCTCTTTCATACGCGTGACTAATGCCTGCAGTTCTGCCTCTGATGGTGCAATAAGCACTGCATCATCAACATACAGCAGACAATTTGCTTTTTGTCACCCAATTTCACCAGACAGCTATCTTTCAGCTTCTGTAAACAGCTGTCGAGATATAGTATGAACAGCCAGGAAGACGGCACAACCCTGTTTCTCCCGTTTGGACGCTAAACATGGGTGACAGGTCATGCCCTACCGCACACAGGCTTTACAGTCGCAGTAAAGTGCCTGCACATATAGCAATCGACCATCCACACCGTACCCCGGCAACAATTCCCACATTTCTTCTTACAACCTTATCAAATGCTTTCTCAGATCCACAAAGCACAGAAAATCCTCTGGTTAGCAGCCAGAAGCTTCTCCGTGATCATGCGGAGAAAATATTTGATCCGTGCATCCTCTTCCAGGTCTAAATCCGTTGAGCCTCCCATAGAAATCTTTCCGATTTCTCTTGCATCCTACGTGTCAAAACCTTCAGTATACTTTACTTGCTAAACTGGTCAGGCTGATCGCGATAGCACCCGCAGTCAAAATGTGAACCTTTACCTTTATATAAGGGCACAATGACTGCGGATCGCCAATCATCGGGACGTCCCCGTCCGCCAGCACAAATTGCAACAGAATGAAAGCTGTCCCAGACGCGAGGCCACCATACCAGATCATTTCAGCAGTAACTCTGTCTATCCGCGGCCTTACATTTCAAACTTCGATCGCGTTCAATCTCTTTCATACTGATGCCCTCAGCGTCATCGAGGTCCAGGTCTGGCGTACCAGTCACGGAGTCATCCCGGATCCTCACTAAGATCATCACACGCATACATTTCTCTATAATTCGCTCCATCGCTGCGACGTCCGATTTTCTGTGAGGACGTCATTAGTTCTCAACACTTTGTTCATTCTTAAGGCCGTCGCACCACTTCGGGTCCTTCAACCTCTTTCCAGAAGAGTTTGGAGTTCTCCTAAAGTTGTGCGACAACCTTTGTCACTTCCATTCTACACCTTTCACGCATTTCCTCAATCAATGCTTTCGTGTGAACTTTCTGCAGCTTATATCTTTCTTTCATCTTCTCTCTCATATCCTTATCATTACTAGAGGCCAAGTAGTCTAACCATGCTTTCTTCTTCTTCTTTACAGCTTCTTTCACTTCATCATTCCACCATGCATCTTTCTTTTACTACTGCCTCTTTTGTTGTTCCACATACTTCTTCCGCTGCACTTACCATTCCATCCTAAGGTTCTGCCATGTTCTCTCCACACATTCATTTCTGCCATCGATGGTGTCAAGCTTTTCAGCTACCCTCGCATGATATTTGTCCCTAGTATCCGCTTCCGAAGCTTCCAACTTCGGATGCGACAGACCGATGCGGTTCTGTTACCGCCGTCCGGTAGCGCCAACCCGCGAACAAACCCTAAATCTAGTGATCACTAGATAGTGATCCGTTCCTAGGTCAGCACCCTGAACACTCGCGTATCCATCACCTGTCGCAGTCGGTCATCCACCAGGAACAAATCGATCATACTTCTCTCATTCTTACTTTCTCTAGTATACATATGGATTTTCTTGTGATTAAACATAGTGTTTGTCACAAGAAGACCCCTGCATACCGCTAGTATAAGCTTGCCAGCATCATTAACTCTTTATCGCCACCACCCAGCACCGACTCGTACCTGGTCGAGCGGTACCAACCATCCATTCAAATCACCACATACAACAATTCTTTCGTTTCCTTCCAAATCTAGAACTTCTCTACATTCTCCCAAACTCCTCCAGCTCAGCCCTGGACGACGAAGCTACCGGCATAAACAGCCAAAGGAATAACTTCGTCAGTCCCAATTTAAAAACAGACAGAGTAGTCTTGAGTTCACAATCTTATATTCAGTCATAACATCGACCAACCGAGACGACAGGCACCCACTCCCTGGCGGGCGCTCTCGCTCTCCGGACTCCGGACCATGGAGCTAACGCCCCACCAGGGAGCTCTTCAGTACCACTGCCCTTCCGTTTGGTCTCCCAACACACGACATCTAATTCTCTTTCTTTCATTATTTCAATCAACTCATTCGTCTTATCTTTCATGTTTCCTCTAATATTCCACGTGCCAACTCCACTCTGTCCTCCACCTTCACCGTGTCGGGCTGTGCGTGACGGGTGGCGGTCCCCATCGCCGCTTTGCTGCATTCCACCAACAGGGACCAGCTGGTGTGCGTCGCCTTGGGGGACGCCCCTCGTTGCGCATGGGTGCGCAGCTGTGTGAATTGCAGCCCTGAAAAGGGCTGGCAGGGAATCGCGACGTGCGCTTCTATGACCTAAAATGACGATTGATTAAATTTCATTACTACTAAAGGAAAATGATAATAACAACCCGCAGTAAAACCAGAATAACTGACAGAACCCAACAGATCAATAAGCTAAAGTGTCAATGGGCTGGCCATATAGCCGATGGGGTTCTCGAGTGGCAGCCTTGTATCGCCACAAAGTGTAGGTCGAACCCCACTAGATGGAGTGACCATGGTGCTAAATGTTTTCACACTAAATTGTATAACATATTATTTTAAAGATTAATATTTAATAACAGCTCTTGGGTTTCTTGCTGGTTCTTCCCAGGACAGAGGTATTCTCAGAACCAGTATAGTTAAGGCATTCATTATCGTTATCATAATTACAGCCCTACACCAGTGCACTGCTGAACATAGGCCTCCCCCAAGGAACGCCACAAAGCACGATCCTGAGCCACCTGCATCCATCGACTTCTTGCATATGTTACCAGGTCGTCTCTCCATCTAGTGGGGGGTCGCCCTACACTTCACTTACCGGTACGAGGTTACCACTGGAGATTTTGTGTGTGTCCTTGTGTAATTTATGTATGTAAACCGCCTCCACGATACAGAAGAAAATCTAAATGTGTGTATCTATTTAAAAACAAGAAAGAAAACAAGTCGATGTTAAATAATTTAAGTTTAAATAATAAGTAGAAGCTGATTTCAAATAATTTCAATTGGTAAAATTCAAAATTTTGTACAACCGACTTCAATATAAATAAAATGAGAACATCATCATAAATCATAATCACCAGCGTTCAAACAAACAAAAAAACATCAAAATCGGTTCACCTAGAAAAAAGTTCTGAGGTAACAAACATAAAAAATAGAGACGAATTGAGTCCTCTTGTTTTTGAACTTGGGTAAAAAAAGAATGAAATAATTTTCACATAATCGCTTTTGAAGTCAGGGCATTAATTCTTCTATATACTCATACTACGTCTTAGTACCAACTTTTATGCAGAAATTGTTTTTTTAGCTATTTAAATCGGCTTTTACTTTTGATGAAAAGTTTAATTTTTCTAAATAAAAAACGTTACCTGTACACTAAAATTTTCTTCTGTATCGTGGAGCGTTTTATCTACATAAATTGTCTATGAACAAGCATACAGACCAGGAACAATTATTTTAGGCTTAGGGTTAGCGGGCGCTGCGGTAAATTTTCGTACTAAAAAAATTGTGAACTATAGAACAACGTAGAAGAGCGCTCACTGCAGATAAAAATTCACACCGAATTTAAAGTCTGTGGATTGTAACAGATTTGTTGCTTTACATACTATAAATTTGTAGGAAACCCCGCGCATAGCAGATAAAAACCTGTAGAATACCAGCTGGCGGCTACGCAGTAGGTGTCGGGTTTTTCACATTGAATATGTTTACCATCAACTGGACTTTATTAAAATTTAAAAAGTATGATAGTGTAGGGGGGGGAAAGTTTCTTCGTGTTCGTATTATATACAAATTCAAGTCATTTTTTTTTTCAAAGTTTAATTACATTTAATTATAACATATATGTGCCATTTTGTTCGATAACTTGTTGATATCTTGTAGGTAGTGACATAATCCCGTTGCTATAGAAATGTAGTTTTCACAGACCTCTCTTGATGTTATCCTAACATTACCCAAAAAATTCTGAGGAGACCAAAACAGGTAAAAATCTGAGGGTGCAAGGTCAGCACTATATGGTGGATGCATTAACACTTCCCAACCATGCTATCTCAATTTTTGCTGAGTGGTCAATGATATGTGTGGTCTGGAGTTATCATGATGAAAGACCACTCCTTTTCTGTTGATCAATTCCTGCCGTTTTTTCTCAATTTATAGCTTGAGTGTCATTAGTTGTTGGCAGTAGAGATCCGAATCGATGGTTTTGCCCGGCGGTAAAAGCTCATAATAAACGATGCCCTTCCAATCCCACCATACACGGGTTTCACTACAGTCTGTGGAGCTTGACTACCCTTTGACAATGAACTTTTTCACACATTCTTGTCGTAGGTGACGCATTTTTCATCAACAGTGATCAATCTTTTCAAAAATAGTTCGGTTTCATTACGTTTCAATAGAGAATCGCAAATGAGTACACGATTCATTAGGTTTCTTTCAGTGAGCTCGTGTGGTACCCAAATATCGAGCCTTTTTTGTATAGCCAGACTTTTTCAAATGGGCCAAAACGGTTTTGTGGTCAATCCTCAATTGCTCGACTATTTAGCAACTACTAATATGCCGATCTTGCTCCACTTTTTCAAAAATGGCATTGACTTTATCCGTATGATCTTTGACATCAAAATTCTCGGACTGAAAACGCTTGAACCAACTTTGTGCTACTCTTCCTGACTTTGCATTAGGTCCATAAACGTCACAAATATTTTTCGCGGCTTGAGTCGCATTTTTCCCTTTTTTGTAATAAAAATTCAGAATGTATCGAATTTCTTTGTTAGATTCACTCATTTTGGCGGACAGAAAAACTATTGAAAAATGGCGGGAAAGTGTTCTTACTTTTTCTTTTTCTTTTGATATTAAAACCAGCCAGATACAAACAGTACAACCAAAGAGATTTTCCTTCAATTTTATACAAACAAAATACGAAGAAACATTTCCCCGATTATTTATATTATATAAAACTTATAAAAATTTTGAATTAAACCTTTACGAATTTTATTCCATTCTGACTGAAATCATTTTAAATAGCGACGTTTTATTTGCAGACCAAAATTAATATTTTTTTATAAAGAGTAAGGGTGACAAGCGACTACAGAGTCCACCTGATGGTAAGTGGATGTTGTGGCCTATAATCACCTAGATCGATTCTTCATAAAGAATCTAAATGTTGTTAGACCATTAACGGACGCTGTAGGTTAATATACAATTAATTTAAGTATAGTATTTTAACTTATAATAGAATGTAATTTGTAGCTGTATGTGTATATAATACGTGTAAGATTAATTGTCTTAGATTAAAAAAATAATGTACTAGATATAAATGGGTAAACAAATAACAATAAATAAACATTACCTATTATTATTATTATTAACCTTTTGGTATTAAATTAAAGCCTGTATTTAATCGCACGGCAGGATCGTCAAGATGACTGTGACTCTTAATGCTTAGAACATATTACTTTAAGTTGTTACTTGCTAAAATATTATCAAAAAATGTTCCTTTTTTACGAAATGGTTGTGTTGAAAATAAAAGATTAAAGTGGAATTGCAAGATTAATCGAAAATAAGATACTAAAAATGTGGACCAACAATCACAAAAAACAATAAATGTAAATACGTGTTCTTCGAGGACTACGATAGAATGCCTCGTTACACTCGTTAGAATTTTATTACATCTCACATATTATGCTACGTTATTCCACAAAGAAGTCCATTACCATTCCTTATTATCTGGCAAGTGTCGTAAAAATCGTCTGAGGAAAACGCAAGAAAAGCCAGGAATCTTAACAGCGGATTACTGATGATGATGATGATGATGATGATGATGCATCACATTATATTCCTAATAATCATTCCAATACATATACTTACTTAATTTAGTTCAGTCTAAAAATATCACATGGTACATTACACTTTCGCAGTATAGGGCGAAGTAATTTTCAGTTCCAATGGAGATCAAATGTCGAGGCTACTTCGAAACGTGATGAGATTTTGCGCTACGAAGATCTAAAAATTCTTTCACGGATAAGTCTCGTCTCTATTAATATTAAAATCGAACTTTTAATAAATATTAAGAGCAGACTTCAAAAAACTAATAGGAATAAAATATCACAAAATTATATTAATACCAATATGTACTTGTTTTGCTTATATTTTGATTAAATTACTTTTAACAATTTCCAAAAACCTTTAAAATTGCACGTAGTCAGATCCGGAACAATTATTTGTAGGTTATACAAACACTAGTTCCGTTTGGTATTCAAACCCGCGGCATTGCTGCAGCGCAACCGAATGCTTAGCCACTTACTACTGAGCCATCAAATAGAATAGTATACAATAGTGTAGATTAGAGTAAAGAAGAGTAGAGTAGAGCAGATAGAGTAGAGTACCGTAGAGTAGAATAGAGTAGAGTAGAATAAAATAATAAATAACAGTTTATATTTTCTTTGTTCGATATACTGATTACTACACTTGTTTTATACATAGCTTAGAAGCGAAAACCCAATTCTTATGTTATTATCAACTAACTTTGCAGGATATACACGTGCTATGTTGAGCACGGCTCCATTCATTCCAGAGGGTTCAACTATGTATTGAATTATAATTATAGATTGGCGGCATAAGATAATCCACTAACCCTTTAATATCATCCCGTGGGCGTCGACAGAGGGAAATTGAAACAAGAGATGGACAGCAGTATCTTCAAGATAAGAACTGAAAATAATAACAAACTGTGGTTGACAGAATGCCTGCTATGCTTGGTAACTGTGACAAAATCCTCCCTATAAAGCAATCTATGAGAGAGCTCTATGTTCAACATCAGACTTTTGATAGGTTGTAGTGAATGAACCCTTTTTGTAGATTCTTTGTTTATTTATTTTTTTAATTTACTGTAGAGAGACCTTAATAATTTTTGGGACTTTTTTATTAGAGCGTGGAGTCGAGTATCGGTATCACTGCTTGTGTTTGTTCCTAGTGTTGGCAAAACCCTTAAGCTATGCCTGCCAGTTACACTGTATATTTAGCAGAAAAGAAACACACAGAAATTGTGTGAGAGTTTCAAAATGTCACATCCATTTACGTCTTTACTTATAAATCAGAGCAGCGAATTTATGATGAAGATTCGATACAGTGCCCCTCACTCTAATATCCGTTAGTTTTAACGATGAAAGTCTTACGATAGAGGGCCTAACGGCTAACGATATAGAAACTATAGTTTGAAACGTCATTCTTATTCTTACCAACTCGTGAACGATTCACAGCTGGACATGGGTCTCCTTCATTGTTGTGAAGAGTTTCCATAATCGCACCTTTGACTTAATATGGACCTCGTGTAATATTGCTGTAATGCCGTATAAACAAAATTGGGGTACCTTTGACATTATAATGTAAAGCAAGGTTTATGGGTCTTATGGGTCCCACTGCTGGGCACAGGACTACACATATTTCTAAGAAGCAGAAGCAACTGTTCCACCACGCAGCTCTAGTGTATGTTGGAGAACTTTACGTGACATAGAAATATTTTATTTCTAAGTCATGCAGGTTTAGTCACGATGTTTTCCTTTACCACCGATCACTTACCATTAACTAGACTTTACAGAGTCAGTAATTCATTCTTGGGGCGATGTCTACGCTTTTACAACAAAATCCCAGAAAACACCAAATCTACTTTCGCCAATATAATAGGAATTTATGAATAATAGTAACCACTAAGAATGAGATGATCGATACCAAGCTATTTCTAATTTGTTTTTTTTTTCAAAAAAAAAAGTCCCGCAGGGCTATTTGCTGGTTCTTCCCAGGACAGATGTATTTTCCGAACCAGTGGTAAATTAAGCATAAGAGTGAATTGCAATAACTATTATTTATAATCTGTATTTAATAAAATGTTTCTATTCTATTCTAATCTTGAAGTTGCTACTAGCTACTTCATTTGTGCCGGCGGGGATCAATCTCAGGTAGCTTGCGTACTCAGATTTTACGAATTAACCGTGACCGCTAAGCTTCTGAGTTACCGCGGCTTAAAATATGAACAAATAAAATTTCTATAATATAAAATAATTAAATCTCCTAAAGTATAGGAAATAATTAATCCGGTATCTGTTAGATGCCTTAAGAATTTCGTGGCATTTCGCATTGTCGCCTCTTACGTCATCTTTGCGATGAGATGTGATCTTATTTTTTGAAAATACTGGATTAAAATTTAGGTAACACATCCGATGGTTTGAATACTGCAGCCTACGGAAACCTGGAACCAAATTCTAACGAACAGGTGTTGTCACGCCTCCAGTGCCTTACAGCCGGTATTTAAACGGACTCCTTTTCCCTTCAAACCGCATCACTGCGCTCGCTACTGCCTAGCGCCAGAAATAGCTAAGAAATTAGTACCAAGCCCTACCACCTAGATATCTAAGGATTAATTTTATAAAATTAAAATTTCGAACGAACTTCCGTTCTGCCTAATAAGATAGTAAGTGCCCATTGATAGCTGCAACCAAATCCGAACAAAGACGGCTACAGATGAGCTCAGCTTTAAGGACTAAAATGGAGTGCCTTACTGTCTGTAATTATACTATATCTCTATACCCTTCAGACAAGAACATAGCAACATACGCACTTGAAAACACGGAGATACTCTTATACAGTGAATGAATTCCTTACCACCTAGAAAAATAAACATATTTCCTTTAGAATCTGGTTTTGATGCCACACTATAACCAAATTTTACCAATATGAATATTCATAACAAACCACATTTTTAGACTGTTACAAAGAAATCTAAAAATGTCAGGCACGGATCACTTAAGCCCGGAATGTAATAAATTAAAAAGATAAGTTCCAAAAATCCGGTAAAAATGTTAATTAAGGCAGGTTTGACAAATGTAAACCAATTTAACGAAGGTCCGTAAAAACGTAACGTCACGGGTCATCTCTGCCAGATGAAAAGGAAATTTTAATTAAACGGACGAATCTAAGCGAAAGGTTGTATTAAGTTCGGTCTGAATCATTTCATTTTTAATATCATCCTTGTGCCCGTTGTAGTATTTTAGTTTTACTTACAAGTGGGCCAAGTTACATGCTTTAGCGACCAAGGGTGGATTCGACCAAATCTCGATTTCTACACAATTAACTATACCAAGGCTAAGCTATCGTGTATCGTTTTTTCATGTTATCTAAGGAATAGCGACTCTTGAAACAACTATATGGGAGTGGCAGTGTGAGTGATGAACAAATTAAAATTCCGGCAAATAAATATTGTTCTGATAAGGGATGTTGTAAAAGGTTATATCATGTCCACTCGCTTTTTTCGTATTATAGTGTCTAAAATTGCCGTGTCTGTAATGTATGTACACAAAAATAAAAGTAGTTTTAAAAAATGAGTGGTATTCATTCTGTAAATACTAGGAACTATAGTAGTACCAGATACTCGACTTCACCTAGTCAGTAATTCATTCTTGAGGCGATGTATACGCTTTTACAACAAAGTCCCAGAAAATATGCAGGCCTTATCTATCAAAAAGTTAAAAAATTAAGCTTAATAATAACCCTGGGAATGAGGTGATCGCTACCATGCTGTTTCTAAATGTTTTCATACTAATTGTAAAAAATTAAGTTATAAATTAAATATATTTAAAAAAAGACATAGGTTTTTATCCGAATCAGTGGTAAATTAAACAAAAGAGTGACTTTCAATAAGTATTATTTAAAATCTACATTGAACGCTATATTCGCGCTCCCCTCATACTTAAGTCATGCGTTCAAGTCTGTGCGCTTCAAACATAATTTACGAAAACCATTCCGCTTGCGCCGTCGCCCCCGTGCGGTCGTGCGCTAGCGGAGTCCGCCAGCTGACCGAGCACCCGTCCCCGTACGGGTATTCTCCCTCAGTCATTTCAGTCGAGGAATGGAAACGTCAGTCCCGTCCCGTCTCGCCTCAGCTAGCACCGCCGCCCCCGTGCGGTAGTTTTAGCTGACCACGCTCACCGTCCCCGTACGGTGAGTGCCCTCCCGCCTCCGCTGGCGCCGCCGCCCCGTGCGGTTGCGTTAACAGACCGTGCTCGCCGTCCCCGTACGGTGAGTGCATTCTCGCTCATGCGATCATTACTCCAGCACCGCCGCCCCTTGCGGCTGTGTTGGTTGACCCGCGCTCCCGTCTCCGTACTGTTGTGCCCCGCGCCCCCTTCCCTAAGGAGGGTCGCTTCCGATGCGGCAAAGAGTCCATACAGGCCAGAGTCAGTCCCACAGGTGGTGTTTAGTGGGTAGGCACTTCTTCAAAGTGAGTCCCACATAACTACGCAGCCGGCTGCGTGGTATGCTATGAGCATTCAGCACCTCCCTCCCCCATTTCCGGAGGGTAGTCCTTGCTTTGGGCGCAAAAAAAAACATAATTTACACGCGCGGTTTTATGAAAACGATTGTCGTCATAAAATGGCGGACATTAGGTTATGGAGCAAGGATCTTATTACAGAGTTCTTGGCAATTTACAAATCTCATTCATACCATCTTATGTTTGATTTTATTTAATAATATATTGAAAATAATATATGAAAAATCAAAATAAATTCAATAATAATTAGTCTATTATACGCTTAGACCAGCAAACATAATTGCTTGTGTAATATTCCTTCTAAGCTTCTTTAGAACACTAGTCTTCAGAACGCGCGTTTAACAAAAGTGCGTGATTTTCATACACTCCAGGTTGTGGAAGTGTCCCGTACTTAATCACGCGTGATTAGCATTTACACGACGCTCTTTCCTTTATGAATGAAAATACAGGAGCGCGGAGTTCGGAGAGGATACAGTAGCGCGCGAAAGAATCAATGCACGTAAAAATGAATAAAAACATACACTCACGATTGCACGTGAAAGCTTTCCCGCGTTCAATCGCGCACACTCCGATCGCTAATAAAAGCACGTGTCGTGTAAAGGCGGCTAATGAGCTTGAAATTGACACTGACAGTAATACCAGCTAAGAAATATAATATGACGCTATTAAAATATTTTTAGATTAACTCTATTCCGTGCGAAAGGGTAGTTTAGTACCTAACCATTTCCGAATAGGCTCGCTATTCTTAGGTCGCTATTCTTAGAATTGCAAATGGTAAAACGTTAAATTGATCTGTTCCCTTCATTAAATTCTAAAACTAAAATTTACTTTCGTTTAGTGGAATGCAACCTTAACAAAGTAATTAATAAAAAAGCTACTACCTACATAACATTGCTGGCTTCAGGTTTCTTCTTGTTTATAAGAGGGTTTTGGAGAAGAGAAGAGTCGCTTGGGCTTTCCCTATGTGTGTTAGCAGACTTTACATTTATCGAATATTTTTAAATTCTCATTTATGCTGGTAACAGACGCAGTCTATTGGATCATTATGCTGAAGTTGCAATTGACCTTGGAGCTGTGTAGCTCCAAGAACCGAAATACGATTGGGTAAAAAGGTTCTAAAGTTGCAGGCTTGTATCGTTAAGGGATGTCTCAGATCTCAGTCTCAGAGACATTAGATGAAGTGACTTAAAAATACAGGCAAGAATCGATGAATGTAGGTGGCTGAGGACTGTGTTTTGTGGAGTTGTTTGGGAGAGGCATACGTTGTAATATCGATGAAGACGATAATACTACTTCTGTTCAAACTGGAAGACAGCAATTAGGTAAATCTCACTGAAACGTACTGAAATTAAATAATAATAATAATAATCGATCAGTCGATGGATGCAGGTGGCTCGAGACCGTACTTTGTGGCAATCCATGGGTACTAGTACTAGTAGTAGTAGTTTTTTTATAGAATAAGGGTGACAAACGAGCACACAGTCCACCTGATGGTAAGTGGTTGCTGTGACCATAGACATCTACATCTATCTTTGTTTGCAAATTTAAATGCAGATGCGTTATCAGCCGTGAGGACTAAGATAGAACGCCTCTTTTCCAGTAAAGAGGGTCTTCGGTTCTCTACACTCACCATACGAAACACAGCAGCATTAAGCCGCTATTTTACGCTGGTATTCTGTGAGAGCGTGGTCCTTCCCGGTCGAGCCGACCCATTCGTGCTACAACTATACTATTAATATAGCTGCAGCATGGCGCTACCATCGTAAAAATACGCCTTTTTATACGATAAAATGTTTAAAAATGCGTATAAGAATGAAGAACACGATATTAACTCTTAAAATTATAAAATTCGTTTAGCGTACCGCGTGATTATAAAGTGTATGTTACACCAACCAGTTATTTAGTTTATGTTTGAATTTGGGTCCTTTTATTGTTTAAATACTATTGGGTAAGTAATTTAATACTTTAATTGCTGTTATGTATGCACTTTTGTCAAAATTAGGTTTATTTTTAATTTTAGCGAGATAATATCGTTTTGATAGCTAGGGCGTAAATTTAGTAGTAGTAGTAGATTGACTACTACTACTACATACTACTACTACTACTACTAAGTAGTAGGAGGAGGAGGAGTAGGAGCAGCAGCAGCAGTAGTAGTAGTAGTAGTAGTAGTAGTATTAGTAGTAATAATTATTTATTTGAGTAATTTTACCGCCCGCATCGTCCGCCGGTTTCTTTCCCTTTCTTCCTAACCCTCGGCCGTTTGGTCTCTCCTGCCGAGGGCTGCCGCCTGGTAGGGTTTTATCAATTGATTTAATTATATTTTACAAAACGAAAAAAAAAATATTTTATTCTATCGTTTTTATGTTTTTGTATATTGTATGTTTATATATTTTATATGTATTTACGCATTTCACCGGACGATAAAAGAATAGAAATATCCGCGCATAATATTTTATTTACGATACATAGTATTATGGATACTGCATGCAATGTTAAAAACAAGAAAAAGAAAACAAACACAACAATAACAGTAAACAAGCTTAAGGTTTAAAATGGTAATTAAAATAAACCTGACTGCGTTATAAAGTTTACTAAAAAGAGAACATTTTTATATCCTATGTCACTTCCACAATTCAGACGAATCTAACGACACCTCATATTATGTAAAACTAGCGATCCGCCCCGGCTTCGCACGGGTGATTTCTGGATCTCGACAACAGCGCCACCTACCGAGCCCAATTGTGAATCGTTTAGATCATCCAGGGACTCATTCAACACACAAAAAATTTCATCAAAATCGATCTAGCCGTTTTCGAGTTTTAGCGAGACTAAAGGAGCTATATCTAAAATCTTAAAAGTTTAATTTATTTTTTATTTTTAACGCCCCCGCGAATTTCATACAATCCGTTCTTGGTGATTTTTAACATGCCAAAAAGAATATTCTGGCCAAGTTTTATACCTATAAGAGCTATAGTTTGAAAATGTGTTTTTTTTGATTAACGCCCTCGCAACCCCATTTGGCCGTTTAGGCTACAGAGCGTGCCAAAGAAATAGACATACATAAATATATACATACTCTTGAAAAACATAACTCTCTTTCTAGGGCAGTCGGGTAAAAATAAGAAAGGAGCCCGAAGTATTTTGATTATAATTTAAAATTAATTGAATTCTTTAATACTTGAGTAATTTTAAAAATAAAATCACGTCTTTATTTTAACTTCAAATTCTTTGTCCCATTATCCTTTTTTCTACTAATGATAAGCCGGATAAAAAAGAAAAATTTACTACCTTAATCCCTTCAATCTGAAAGGTAATAACTCAGGAGTTAATATAAAAAATGGGATAAAAGTTAATTGGGACGTTTCTGACAAATTTCAGTTATATTTTTCGGGATTACAAAAACGAACCGTTACGTTGCACCGAGATATAGAATCAAGTTGCTTAAATCATGGGATCTAAGGAATAAACAACGTTCTTGAAACTGCTATAGAGCTTGGCGCTCTTTTCACATTTATGTTTATGGTGGGATATCATACATAATAAATACATACATAATCACTCACGCCTACCACACAGAGAGACTCCCATTTGCCACGATTCTGACACACCTCCTTTACATCCACATACCTAATGTAATGGGTCGGCTCGGTCGCTAAAGGACTACGCTCTCACAGAATACTAGCGTAAAATGGCAGCTTAATGCTGCTGTGTTTCGTATGGTGAGTGTGGAGAACCGGAAACCCTTTTTCTTTTTACTGGAAAAGAGGCATTCCATCTTGGTCCTCAACGTATCTGCTTTTTAATTTTAATTGAGGGTAGATGTAAATGTCTATGGGCCACGGCATCCACTTACCGTCAGGTGGACAGTATGTTCGCTTGTCACCCTTGTGTATAAACAAATATAGGGTCCTTATTGGGTAAGTAGTACATAGTTATGGGAGGTTCAAATGTGGCTCAAAATGGTTCGTGTAAATATAGACTATACTACCAGTGACGCCAATAAAAATGACATGGAGTAAACATATTGAACACACGATAAAAAGGATAAATCAATACCACTATGCACTACACAACCTTTTAAAAATTACAAATCGTGAAACAGTCATAACCGCCTACCATGCATACGTCTCTTCAACATTGAGATATGGTATAATATTTTGGGGAAACTCCCCAGGACGTGAATTAGTCTTTAAAGCACAAAAGAAATGTTTGCGAGCAGTATGTCAGTTGAAGGTTACCGATAGTTGCAAACCGCATTTCATTGAGCTTAACATACTAACCCTGCCATCTTTATATATATTCGAAGTAGCCATGTTTGTTAGGAAACATTTTAGCATATTTGAAACCACTCATAGTAAACGTAATAGGAACACACTGCGTATAAAACCTCACAAAACAGCCCTATATTCAAAAAGTTTCCTGGGTATGGCTCCTAAAATTTTTAATAAACTTCCAAAAACCATCAAAGAGACTGATAATATGGACAAATTTAAGAAATTGCTTTCGGGTTTTTTAATAAAAAAAGCATACTATTCTATCAACGAATATTTTGATGATAAAACGAATGGGTTTTAGTAGGTACCTACAATTAATGTCCGATTTATTAATTATATTTTTATTTGTTATATTTTTATCATTGTGTTACTAAAAATTATGTAATGGCTAATAAAAACAGTAATTTATGCATTTTTTTTTCTTAGACATACTAATTATTATTGAAATTGTAATGTTTGAATTGTATTAATATTAGTAATGCAAGGTGAGGATGTTAACCAAATATTTGTATGCCTTCTAAGGTGAAACATAGTGTTACTTATCATACCTTTTCCATCAAGCTTGTAACTTTTTACCTATGTTTAACAAATAAATTATTTTGAATTTGAATTTGAATTTGAATTTGAATTTGACGCTTTTTCTTTTCAAACTTCGCGGACACAATGCTGTGTGTCTCTATAGATAAAATTACTCATTAATCTTTATATTTACGTGGTTCAGCCACGCTGGAGCTATATTATGGTTGTAGCACGAATGGGTTGGCTCGACCGGGAAGGACCACGCTCTCACAGAATACCAGCGTAAAATAGAAGCTTAATGCTGCTGTGTTTCGTATGGTGTGTAGATAACTGGAGACACTTTTTTACTAGAAACATTCCATCTTAGTCCTCAGGGGTGACAACGTATCTGAATTTTGATTCTTAATTGAAGATAAACGTAGATGCCTATAGGCCACACCATCCACTTACCATCAGGTGAACTGTGGCCTCGTTTGTTACCCTATTCTATAAAAACATATTGAACTGACCAGCAATGTGATTCTGTAACTCTATTGCGAATCGTGGGTAGCTTGACTGTTGTTCATTAAATCGTTTAAATGTAACAGTTTCGATTAGATGCTCTTCGTGTCTTTGTTTGAATAAATATCTTTTTTAAAGTAGCTTTCAGCTCCGGCTTCGCCTGGTAGGATCAATTGTTATAGCAACATTTAGATATAAGATAATCAAAGGCCATTTATTTTATCAATTTTCGTTTAAAAAATATACACGATAGTCTAAATTAATTGCTGAATAGCCTAGGTCCTGAAAGACCTAAAGACGTTGTGCCCAACTTGACCAAAGTGTCATAGAGGCGGGAAGACTGACGTGCTCTCGAATACCAAGACCCACCTCGTAAGTAAGTACGGAACTTGAATCTGAGTTGCAGGCGTAGGCGAACGTATCAAATTATATTCATATAAATATAAGATACTATTGGTGCGGCTAAAAATTATATTCTCTTCTTAATTATTTTCGTAGAATGGCTGTGAGTTTAATATTCGGATCATAAAAAATGACGTGCTATAACTCATAATTTATCTTTCAAAACTCGGGAAAGAGGTAATTAAGGTATGACAAACGAGTCTTGTTTTACGACAAACCATAAAACTGTTCTGTTACAAGTCACGCCTCCTTTAACAGAGCCATGCTGCAGCTATATTATGATTGTAGCGCGAATAAGTTGGCACAACTGTGTTAGGACCACGCTCTCACAGAATATCATCAACGTAAAATAGCAGCTTAATGTTGCTGTGTTTCGTTTGGTCAATGTAGAGATCCGGAGACCCTTTTTACTGGAAATGCGTTCTATCTGAGTCCTTAGGGGTGACAACGCATCTGTATTTTGATTCTTATTTGAGTATAGATATAGATGTCTATGGGCACAGTATCCACTAACCATCAGGTGGGCTATGTGCTCGTTTGTCACCCTGATTCTATAAAAAACGCGTAAAATTATACGCCTCGTGGCGACTTATGCCTATTCTATCATCCCATTTCCCTACTACGGTATCGTAAAATTGAATTTAGGAAAAGCCAAGATAATATCACTGCTATTTCGTACATGCGAGATGTCAGATTATACGTGGTAAAGCCATCCTGCAGCGTTAAATGGCTCTGGCATAAATGGGTCGACTTTTTTTTTAATAAAATAAGGGTGACAAACGAGCACACAGTCCACCTGATGGTAAGTGGTTGCTGTGGCTCATAGAAATCTACATCTATATTAAATGCAGATGCGTTGTCAGCCAGTACTAAGATAGAATGCCTCTTCCAGTAAAAAGGGTCTCCGGTTCTCTACACTCAACATACGAAACACAGCAGCATTAAGCTGCTATTTTACGCTGGTATTCTGTGAGAGCGTGGTCCTTCCTCGGTCGAGCCGACCCATTCGTGCTACAACTATACTATTAATATAGCTGCAGTATGGCTCTACCACGTAACCGGATATTGATATACTGGAAGGACAACGCTCGCACGGAATACCAACGTGAAAGGCAGTAAAGCGTTTCGTATCGTGGAGTGGTGAGAACCATATACCCTTTTTACTGGTGACAAAGCATTCCTTTTGAATTCTCAGGGATGACAACTTACCTTAATTTTACGAATTTTCTTATGCTAAGAAATTGCAACTGACCATCTAGAGCTTCATCATCATAGCTTCTAATAAGTCAAACAAGGTGCAAAGTTTAGTAGTTTCGCCATCGTCTAGGATAAATTCAGCAAGATCTAAAGTAGTATAGTACGGATTTTCAAAAAGTCGATCACGTTGATTTAACTGCTCGGTTAAGTCACTATCGGGCCAAGTTTCTTCGATTTTAGTTTGAATAGCATTAAACTCGATTGCTTAAATAGGTACCTTTTATTCTAAGTTTTATATCTAGTTTTAAAATATTAATCACTCACAATTTTTTTTGTTCAAATTAGTCGATCTACAATTTATATTTCCGCATTTTAACTAATTTACTTACTACTATACTATCTCATTTACACTTAGCACAATTTGAGATTTAACTTGATTCGACATCTATCATCATTCTCAAGAATTATTTGTATATCTAACATTTCGGTGGTAGTAAAAAGATAATTTTTTTATAGAATAAGGTTGACAAACGAGCACACAGTTCACCTGATGGTAATTGGGTACTGCGGCCCATAGAAATCTACATTTACCCTCAAATAAGATACAAAATGCAGATGCGTTGTCACCCCTGAGCACTAAGATGGAGTGTCAGTAAAAAGGGTCTTCAGTTTTCTACACTCACCACACGAATCATTTATTTCGATTCAATGTCAGGGAGAGGAGTCTGGTGTTAGTTGAATGATGGTGTTTCACCCCCGCGCCTCGGAAAGCACGTAAAACCGTTGGTCCTGCGCCTGATCTCTCTTCGGTCCTGTCGGTATAGCGTCCCATCGGACTATGAGAGTGAGGGAATATAAAATGCACCTGTGCTTGTGTACTCGTGCACTTTAACCCTGCCTTTTGCAAATGCCTAGTTAAAACGTTGAAACTGGGCGCCGTGACCAATATTCGGTCTGGAGCGACATTTGCTATATGAAAAATTACAAAGCTTACTAATGTTAAAACAGCTAGATTGGTTTATTTTATTCATTTTTAAAGCAGAAAATGTCTTACAGAATTTTGCTAAGGTAAAATTCGACTGACACAAGCTATATTTTTTTTACCAAAGACGGTCGGAAAGGCAATTTACGAGTATAACTTAATTTGTACTCTCTCAGAGAAAGAATTAAAGAAACAAATATATTATCTTTTGCCCCTTAATATAATCATAAAAAATATGTAAAAATATATTTATTATGTAGTAGGACTCCTTGTCTGCCTAGATGTCGGTCTGGGTATCATGCTGATCTAAGCTAATCAGGTAATTTTTAACATCTTTAACACTTTTCGCTGTCCCGTGCACCACATAGACTTCATAGCTATTGTCTTACTATTATGTCTAAAAATCGGACACTGAAAGTGTTAATACAATAGATTTTCGCAAAGTAACACTTAATTATATCAAATATGTGTTGATATATGAAAACTTGCTTCTTTGTCCGAGATTTTGGGCGGGAACTTGACCGGCGGCGGAATGCTGCTAATGTATTATTGTTTAAATACTGGTTTGAAGTGGTTTTGATATGTAAAAGTGGTGCTATTTTGTGTATTAAATGTCTGCGCATGTGAACTATTAGTGGAAACGGTGAAACGAGTGCTCCGATGGTGATTTGCATCTCAAGATAAGGTGCATTAGCTTAGGCACCTTGAGATACTATCTTAGGCACCTTGAGATACTATCGCCAACTGTCTGCTGGCTCTAGTTGCCGTCAAATTCTCCCAAACGCTACGCAATGTGACGCATCAACATGTTGTGAAACAGTGTACTATGAAGGATTATTATTAATTGATACTGAGATAAAAATGAAGACATGGATTAAAGGACAAGCATCCAAGCCAAAAATCTTTAAAAACAATTATTGCGTCTTTGACGTGTCTGCTACGCTAGGTACTGGACACGCTACGAAATGTAAATCGAACTTGAACCACTGTCATACCGGATCGTCAAAATAAGTTAATGCTTTTATATGTCGGAATTACAATTATGAGATTTTTTAATAAGAATAATATAGTGTGAGAGGGGATGATCAACTTGCTTTTCTGTTTACGCAATTAGTCATTAACACATTTAGCGTAGTGCTAGTACAATCCGATCATACCATAATACGTGCCGGTCAAAATCACACATGTATTGCAACGTGATGGACATAATCAATATATATAAAAATCAATTGCTGTCCGTTAGTCTTGCTAAAACTCAAAAACGGCTCGACCGATTTTGATGATTTTTTTTGTGTTTGTTTGAGTGGGTCCCTGGAAGGTAGATTCACAATTGAATCACCCGTGCGAAGCCGGGGAAGATCACTAGTACAGGACAATAATTAAAATGTCTTTCAGATCGAATTTTAGTCACGGTGGCCAATCTCAACGGAGACTAAACATTACAGTAGGACGTGATCATTGTGCACAGACGTCTCTCTATTCCAGATACACGACCTGAGAGAGATCTGACTTAGGACGAAAGGCTTTACGTTCTATTCTAAGCAGGGGGTTAAACACCGCTAACTTCCTGACTTCGGGCTGCTACTGAGAATTTCTTGACAGAAAAAGCTAAATAACTGACCAGCAATCGCGCTTACGATCATAGACCGTGGACGCAGTTTCTTTTATTCAACTTTCACTGGCCAGCTTCATCTCAAAATAGTTTTCTTTTTTGTTCTATTGGATCAATTACAAAGAACAGAATAAATAATATTTGATATAATGGTAATAAAAGTTTTCAATTGTAGCCGAATAATTTTAATCCTTTTTTATTTTATATTAGACGTGGTAACACAAAATGTTGAAGTTTTAAATCTGCTGCCTGCAACATCCTGCTTCTGTCCACGACAAGAAAAATGTTTTATGTTATTACAGGAATTCGTGAAGTTGTTAATATGGCGTTTCTAGTTGCGATACCAAGTATTTACTGTATCATATTAATGTAAATGACCTAACAATCAAATACAACATTAGGTATGCAAATATTCGTAACCTTTGGGTTGGCCCAAAGCACCCAGTTGCCTTTATTTACCTTGCCAGTTACCTTATCTTACTAGCAACCGGCTCTACCTAGTTTATGCCATGAATAAATCGAATACATCTAACTATATGAATGTAAACTGGCCCCACGATACAGAAGAAAATGTGGTGGTAATGTTTTCAAAAAGATTTAAAAAAAATCCTATTTTAAAAAAACGATACCTCCACACTAGGATTTTCTCCTGTATCGGATTTTTTTATCGGAGTTTACATACATATATTTCACCAGGACAAACATCCAGACCCGGAACAGTTATTTGTAGGCCATACAAATACTTGTTCCGTGCGGATTCGAACCCGCGGCCCTTAGCGGCGCAGCAACTCATTGCTAAGCCACTGCGCCACGGAGCCGTCAATTATTTACCCGACCATTATACGTAACGTATATTTCTGATCGAAATTAGTAACAAGCTGTGAAGAATTTCATTGCAGTACTCGAATGAATGAATAAATGAATGAATTTCTTTATTTTGCTAATATGGGTAATACAAAATGTGGTGACAAATATATGATATAGATTCCGCCATATTTTAACAGAACGCATGCAAAAAATATAATATATTACATTTTTTTAAATCAATTTATGTAAATGTCATTCACAACACAATACAATAGATTAACAATTATGTATATTCAAATTACATGTAAGCCTAATTAGTCAATTGGTACATTATTATAATTATTATATAATTATTATAAGCAATCGTCAAATTAATTACATTATTAATAAAAAAAATACAATTTATAAATAAGTACAAATTTTAATATAACATTTTGTCCATTAACAATTCATTTATTATTTTTCACTATGTTAAAACGTTTCGTAGCCTTGTCTTGACGATATATCATATACCATTCATATGCCCTTATACCATATACCATTCATTGCTTGAAGTTGGTGGCATGGGCTACAGTCAACTTCATTAACCGACTTCAAAAAGGAGGAGGTTCTCAATTCGAGTGTAGGTATGTTTTTTTATGATATCTTTGCAGATTGTAAACCAATTTTAATGATTCTTTTATTTATTAAATAGATTGTACTTCAAGGGTAGTCTCATATAAAATTATTAATTAGGTAAACCTCAATGGTGGTCTCAATAAATTTTGGAGAAACTTCCGTCCCCAAGGGTGGAAAATAGGAGAAAAATTCATATTGGACTATTGTTTAAGGAATTTCATATGATATTTCGGAGATTGAGAACCGATTTTAATTATTCTTTTTTTATTAAATAGGTTATACTTCAAGGGTAGTCTCATATAAATTTGGAGGAAAAATTCAACCCTTAAGGGTAGCAAATAAATAATTTATTTTTAGCAATTTTAAGTCGGTTTTTACTTTTTGTTAAAAGTTATAATTATTACTAACAAGAAGATTGTTTGCTCATTCGTGACCAATACTATAGAAAGTAATATTTTATATAATAATAATTTGTGATCTATATGGAATAAAAATTATTCTATTCTATTCTATTCTAAATATCGGCGGAAAACGTGTATCATAATATATTCCAACAACTTACAGCGTAACCAGCAATAAAAAATGAGAAATGTAGGGAGGGGAAGAAAAGACGTCTCGCACTTTATCAAATCCTTTGCCGGTTCAAACCGAAAAAAAAGTTTACGAACTGCGTAGTACTTTGTGCTGTCGTTTGATAACGTTAAAGCGGGCTAAAATTTGTCCCTACCCTTTTAGGTCAAGGGTTTACACTGTTATTTAAATGCTGCTTACGTATGTCTTGAATAACCTTTGAAAGCTGGCCGTATTTAAATTTAAATAAAGTACTCTAGTCTGGCCAAAGCCCAATCTCCCAGGGCCTTTCATATTTATTTTTTTATTAAGTTGGCAATTTTCTGTATTTACATTTAAATTATATGTTGTGCCGTGGTCGCTCTGAGGCTAAGTGCCGTAAATTTCACAGTAAGCGTGCAGCTCGGGTTGCATCCCCGCCGGCACCAGTGAAATTATTAATTGCAATTTAGGTGCTGATTTATCACGTGCTCGGCAATAAAAAAAAACCTGCAAGTCTGAGAAATAAAAAATGTAAATATTTCGAAGATATTATGTCTGCCAACACTTAATGGGGCAGCGCGGCGATCACTCCCTTGTCCCAAAACCCTCTCAGAACTAAGAGGGAGGTATGTGCCAAGCAGTCGGACATAATATAGGCTCTATCTAACATTTAAATAATACGTTACGAGTAAATATAGTAAGGTTACAGCCTAAATACGTGCCACTGATGAGTATAAGCCTCCTCTCATTTCTGAGAGGATACTTAGAGCTATTCACCAATTGCACGCCAGTGCAAAAACATTGTGAAGAAACCTGCATATCTTAGGAATAAAATATAATGAAGACATTTTTCAAGTCCGTTTACAGGCCACGAATCTACACGGCTGTACTAACAAAACTTTTTTTTAATTTTAAACTCTACGAGAAGATTTTATCAGCGCAGGAGGCATTTCCAACACATATACAAACAAGCGGATCCAAAATAATTGTTTATTTGTTGTCCAATACTCGTCAGATTATACTTTTAAGTGCTGGAAAAGATATGATTACTGCATTAGCCACTGCATCAGGTGGTAAGTTCGTTTGTTACTTTAGTTTATAAAAAAAACGGACTGTCGCAGCCTGACGCTTCTGTAAAATCATGTAATTAATAAAATAGTGCATTATAAATTTGCTTTTTTTTGATCTTCCTGTATAAGGCATGCTCAAAGAAATTTCAGGAAATATGCAGTGCATTTTACAAAAATATCTCTTTTTTTTTTGTAACAGTACTTTGTGTGTAAATAAATAAGATAGATCTTGCAGCGCGTGCATCTTAGAATTAGGGCGGTCACTCAGATCACCATAATTAAATAGCATGGTGTCATTCATGTGTTTCAAACTAATCGAACAGAGAGAGTACTGACCTTCTACACTCAGATCGCCTCGCCGCAGTGCACCGTGTTATCTCGCTCTGAGTGGTTTTAGTAATTTTACCGTCAGACATATTTATGCAGAATTGTGGCGCCTAGAGCCACAATTCTGCATAAATATGTCTACCGAAGCTGCGCGACATTGCCACGTGACAAATACCATGCGGCACCTGATTATGTGAAACGCGTACGTACGACATACTGAAAGTTACCATCCACACTTGGTTGATATTCCGAATATTTGCAATAAGCGCTATAAGTCATCTTTTATAATGCGCACAGACAAGGAGTGGAATGGCCTACCGGCGTCTGTTTTCCGAGTGCGTATAACTTAAACCTCTTTAAGGTGCGTGTGAACAGGCTTCTCCTGAACAAACTCGCTCCATCCTAGACCTCATCTTTGCCCTCAAGGTCTTGAGGTCAAGAGTGAGGCCCATTTTCTACCGAATTCATAAAGGTACTCAATTCGACTGTACGTTTTTTTTGTATGTGTGTTACCTCATTACTTTTTTCTGGGTGTACCGATTTCGATGATTCTTTTTCTATTTGAAAGCTGGCGCTTCTCATGTGGCCCCATATAAATTTGATCAAGGTCTGACCAATATTTTTTGAGTTATTCTTAATAATTTATATTGAAGTCGGTTGTACAAAATTTTTAATTTTAAATTATTAATAAAAAAATCATAATTAAAGGAATGAAGTTATACTTTACGGAAATTTATTATTTATGATACATTACATTATAGAAATTAGGTAATACATACTACATATATAGCTTATTTAATTTTGAAATGTGAAATATTACACATCGTGTGGCTTTGTTTGCAGGTTCACAGTAAAATGGAATGAAATGCTATCATTGCTGAAATCTATGTATCTTAAACACAGTAACATTTATTTTCATATATAATAAAAATAAATTTTATTGTGTTTGTATAGTATGCGTTCTTATATCATTCAGCTGATTGCAATGAAACTTATGCGTTGTTATTTGCACGCTCACGAGGGTTTCTAAAATTAAATAATTGTTTGTTTATCACTAAGCCTATCAAAAGTTCTCTGCTGAACATAGTCCTCCGTCCTCCCCTACACATTGTCTTATATGGGAAATATTTGACATATAATAGTTTCCACGCTTAGCAAGTGTGTTGGCAATACCGTAGTTTTTTTTAGTTGTTATCAGAACATTACTACTGCCCACCTCCTGGTTCAGTTTCCCTCTGTCGATGTTTACAATACCCACGGGATGATATGGGGTAGTAGATACTTTTACACCGCTACTACACGCTTAATTGTTTGTTTGTTTGATCATTTTCTATGCGTTTTTGTACCATTCATCCGATTGCAATGAAACTTTGGTAAGTTAATATTCATGCACCTGCAAGTGTTTCTGACAAAAAAAAAATTTAACGCATGCCAGGCACAGCTCTCATAGAATGCCAGCGCGTCTCATAGAAACCGCAGAAAATTCAATTTCGTACTAGCTGTTTTTCGCGATTTCGTTTGATATAATTTCATTTTTTTGTACGGAACTCTAATTGTTTTGAATAAAACTACTTTTACGGATTATATCTCGTTTAACTAACTTATTTGTTTTATTAATTCCCAACGTTTTGGGTGCTTTACAGCACCCATGGTCACGGGGGACTGAAGTGATTGATGAGTCAATCACTTCAGTCCCCCGTGATATAATCCGTAAAAGTAGTTTTATTCAATGTGTAGTGTTCGCGTTAATATAAGATATCATTATCTAATTGTTTTTATAAAATAAAAGTAGTTTTAACTACACCCTATAAAGTTAGCTATCTGCCAGTGAAAGCCCCGTCAAAATCGGTCCGGCCTTTTCGTAGATTAGGCGGAATAAACAGACAGACAAATATTTTTTTTAAATATTGTTCTTTTTGTGATATGTACCGTATATACTTTCATATGCATTTATTAAAAAACTGTTATTTTGAAACTTTAGTTTTATTTGTATAGATCAGAGTATTGTTTTATTTATTGTTTATATTGTATATTATTTATTGTCGTATTTATTGTTTATATTGTATATTATATATTGTGGTATTTATTATTTATATAGTATATTATTTATTGTTTATATTGTGTATTATTTATTGTTGTATTTATTGTGTATAACACCACTAATCCTACCGTCACTACACAAGGAAAGACACACCACCATCTATAATTGGATAGTGCACGCAATGGGGTGAGAGCGGGAGGTGCTGTTCAAACTAGGTAAGACAAATCATTTTATTTTATTACGCGAATCTTAGCTAATTCATTTTAACATCCTACTATCCTACTACTAATATTATATATGTGAAATTTTGTGAGGATGTGTGTATTTTTGTTACTCTTTCACGCAAAAACTACTGAATGGATTTTAATGAAACTTAACAATAATATAGCTTATAAATTAGAATAACACGTAAGCTATAATTCATAAAAATATTGTGTAAATTGGCCAAACTATAACGATAAATGTTATGTAAGTCTGAAAAAAATTTGTCATCTGCGAACTATTTTCATGCAAAAACCTGTGAACCGATTTGGATGGGACTTATTGTTTATATTGTATAGTAGTATGGATGGAGTGTAGAGAACCGGAGATTCGGTAACGAGGCAAGCCACTTTACACTTAAGGGGGTGATAACGCATAGGCATTTTGATTCTTTATTCAAGGATACCTATAGGCCACAGCTTCCACTTGCCAACAGGTGGACTGTGTGCTTGTTTGTCACTAATTAATAAAAATAACTACTTTTATTAAAGTTTAAAGTGTTATTTAAAATTTAAGTTAATATTAGATTACGATTCCATCTGAAGAAGTTGATGCATTTTTTGATGGTAAACGCACTAGCTTAGGAAAATCCTTTTCACTTTTCTTGAAGGTTTTTTCATTTATCGCAAAAATTTTAGGCAATCAAAAATATTATTGCTTATTTTACTTTTGTTTTTTAAATTAATTTGATATGATGTTTAAAAATGTTTAAATACCAAAATTAAATTTCCGTCATCTTGATTAAAATAAATTAACAATTTCCTATTTTATTGTAATTAACTGGATAATAACATTATATCAGTAAGTACAATAAAATATAGATTAAAAAGTTCTGATAATTAAATTAGATGAAGAGTAAAAAAAATATAAAACAAACGTAAACATAACGAAGAAAATTGCAAAAGATAGGTACTGCGCAATTTGTTCGAGAATTTTCGTTACTTGTTTAATCTGATATGCGTTCCAAACGCGTCGCGTCACAATTTAACTGAAGCCATTCCATTTCTGTCGCCTATTCATTTCAAATGCTTGTCGCGTTCGGGATGGTCAAAGTTCTCTCTAACTCAAAACTTTATAAGTTCCCTTAAATTAAGCCCACATATTCAAGAGCTCTCCATGAATTCAACAGCTAAACACAGTAATTTCGATTGTATTTAGCTGTAGAATTAATTCATCTTATTGCTTAGGGGACGACTACGCATCTACATTTTGATTCTCAATGGAAAGATGTAGATGTTTGTCGGCCACAGGATCCACTTACCAACAGATGGATGGTGCTCTAATATCACACTTATTCTATAAAAAAATTGTCTGTTTACTACCACCGAAATGCCATTAGATAAACCAAAAATTGTTTAGAATGGTGATAGATGAAGAATCCAGTTAAATGAGATTTAACTGGACTTGGACTTTTACTGACACTCCATCTTAGTGCTCAGGGGTGACAACGCATCTGCATTTTGTATCTTATTCGAGGGTAAATGTAGATTTCTATGGGCAGCAGTACCCAATTACCATCAGGTGGACTGTGTGCTCGTTAGTCCTTATTCTATAAAAAATTATCTTTTTACTACCACCGAAATGTTGTTAGATATACAAAGAATTATTAAGAATGATGATAGATGTCGAATCCAGTTAAATCTCCAATTGTGCTAAGTGTAAAAGCGATAGTATAGTAGTTAGTGAATTAGTTAACAATGCAGAGTTATAAATAGTAGATCGACTAATTTGAACAAAAACGTACAGTTATTAAAAACAGTGATTGAGAATTAAAAACTAGATTTAAAACTAAGAATAAAAGGCACCTAGTTAAGCAATCGAGTGTAATGCTATTCAAACTAAAATGGAGTAAAATTGGCCGGATAGTGACTAGCTCGAGGAGTTAAATCAAATTGAACCTTTTGAAAACTCTTACTACGTTACATTAGCTCTGGCCGAATATTGGAATGGCTAGAATATGACTAAACTTCTAAACTTTGTGACTTTCATTTTTATTTTAAGCTTGACTACAATCTTACCTGGTAAGTGCTGATGAAGCCCTATAAGGTAAATAGCACTATCTTAGCGTAACCAAAGCCTATTCACTCTTGCTTTGAAGACACCCATTTTTTAATCTGTTTCCACTTCTTTGCTGTACGAATTACGAACGAATATGTTGACAATAAAAGAGGTAAGACCCGCCGACCGTTTAGTCGTCCGAAGTCAGAAGAGGCACGAGAAAGAAATGAGGCATGTAATTTTTACGTACACTCCGAAATGCAGGATGCATTATCTCAGATTTTTTTATTAACTAAGGGTGACAAACGAGTACACAGTCCACCTGATAGTAAATGGATGCTATGGTCCATAGACGTCTACAATTATCCTCGATTAAGAATCAAAACGCAAATGCATTGTCACCCCTGAGGATTAAGATGGAATGCCCCGTTTCCAGTAAAAAGGGTCTCCAGTGCTCTACACTCACCATACGAAATACAGCAGCATTGAGCTGCTGTTTTAAGCTGGTATTATGTGAGAGCTTGGTCTTTCCCTGGTCGAGCCGACCCATTCGTGCTACAACTATACAATTAATATAGCACGTTAAATTACAAAGTGTATGTGGGCTTCTTACCTCTTTATTGGGGGGACCTTCATCGGTTAGTAAAAGTATAGTCGAAGACCCTGCTTTAGCGATGCGCGAGTTAGTTAGTTCAGATGTGAATGAAATTCATAAGACTAAATGTAGTAAGTTTTTTTATAAGATAATGGTGACAAGCGAGCACACAGTCCACCTGATGGTACGTGGTTGCTGTGGCCCATAGACATCTTCATCTATCCTCGTTTGTGAATAAAATGCCGATGCGTTGTCAGCCGTGAGGACTAAGATGGAATGCCTCTTTTCCAGTAAAAAGGGTCTCCGGTAATCCACACTCATCATACGAAATACAGCAGCATTGAGCTGCTATTTTACGCTGGTATTTTGTGAGAGTGTGATCCTTCCCTGGTCAAGCCGACCTATTCATGCTACAACCATAATACAGCTGCAGCGTGGCACTACTCTGGCTATAATACCATCAGTATTAAGTATTTGTACATTAGTTCAATGTTTGCAAAAAAAATCCAATGTGCAAAAGTTTCACTATTTAAAAGTTTTCTCAGATAATTATCTTGTTGCATTAGATGATAGCAAGTAGGTAGAATAATAACTTACTCCTAATACACAAACATGTTAAAACTTGGTTCGCTTTTAGCCGTTAAACTAAAGAATCGCCCATTTTGTTAAACAAATTAAATAAAACCTTGATGAAGAATTCAGGTAAAAACTTACAGCCCATATAAGTTCCACTGCTATGATGATGATGACGGAATTGTACGCCGCAATGCCCCATTGCTTGTTAGCATTGCTTGTTTGTTGCATGAGCATGTGCATGTGAGAATTAAAAAAAATGCACATGCATGCACGTGCACATGCACATGCATGAGCATGTGCATGTGGTAAGTCACACTTAAAATTTTAATTAACAATTTCATTTTTGCAGGCGGAGATCGAACCCGGGTTGTTCGCGTACTGTGAAATTTACAGTGAGCACGTAGCCCCTGAGCTACTACAGCTCTTAAGCTACTATTAAAGAATATACGCTTACTTAAAATTCTAGGAGAATAGACGATCTCTTGGGACTTGAGACACATTGCTTACTTATTTATCTAAATTAGATAAAGCTACAGAACGTGAATGGAAAACATACAAAAGCACTGTTATTTCGAACGAAAAAAATTCCAGACGGTCAATTAGACTGGATTTATTAATTATGGTCATCTAGTGGTCCAAATTCGACCGTCATTGATCAAGTTTTCAAGTTTGTAAATTGAGCAAGCTGTATTTCACCTTCAACTGAACATTAAACACAGATATCTATACTAAAAAATAAAAAAATTAACGCTTTATTGTCTCCATTGAAAACTGAAGCAGGAACATTTGAAATAACACAAAATTAAGTAGTAATTATTTGTTGGCAACATTCTCAATCTCTACTCACCAATCTCTACTCTGTGCGACTGTTTGACCACAGACTATTGTGTTTTAAAAATGTTAAAAAGTTAATTAATCGGATCTTAGATCCGCGTAATAAAATAAGAGGATGTGTTTTACCTAATTTGGGGAGCATCTCCCGCCCTCCCTCAAATACGTGCACTACACCCCGTCACCACTGATCCTAACACCACTTCTCTTAACATCACTACACAAGGAAAGACACACCACCGTCTATAATTGGATAGTGCACGCAATGGTGTGAGAGCGGGAGGTGCTGTTCAAACTAGGTAAGACAAATCATTTTATTTTATTACGCGAATCTTAGCTAATTCATTTTAACATCCTACAATCCTACAACTAATATTATATATGTGAAATTTTGTGAGGATGTATATATGTTTGTTATTCTTTCATGCAAAAACTACTGAATGGATTATAATGAAACTTAATAATAATATAGCTTATAAATTAGAATAACACATAAGCTATAATTCACAAAAATATTGTGTAAATTGGCCAAAATATAACGATAAATGTTATGTAAGTCTGAAAAAAATTTGTCATCTGCGAGCTATTTTGGCGTGAACACGCATCACGCAAAAACCTGTGAACCGATTTGGATGAGACTTTCACTAGCAGATAGCTAATGTTATAAGGAGTAACTTAGGCTACCTTTACTTCAGGGTTCCGCGCAAAAAAAATCCACGCGGGCGAAGTCGAGGGGAACAGCTAGTATTTAATATAATGGATTTCCGCGAAGTAACGCCTGATTCTATTAATTATTACGTGTTTGACATTGGCAGTATGAACGTAAACAATGAACGTTTTAGTTTATTTTATTTCATGTATTTGTATCACATATTAAAATATATAAAATCTGCCATAATCATGAGCCAAATTATTGCTCGTATTTTATCAAAATAAGAACTATTAGAATTAACGCTGCATGAGTTGCGTGAGGCCGAGAATGAACCCGATTTGATATGTTTCTCTGTATGATGTTGAGAGATGACAACACACCTGCAGCATGCTTTACTTTATGTGAAGTTTATGCGTGGTAGCTCTATATTTTGGTTGTAAAATAAATGGGTCAGCTCAACCGGGTAAAGACCACGCTCTCACAGAATACCAACGTAAAATAGCAGCTTAATGTTACTGTGTTACGTAAGGTGAGTGTTGAGAACCTGAGACCGTTTTTACTGGAAAGGAAGCATTCCATCTTAGTCCTCAGGAGTAACAACGCATCTGCATTTTAGATTCTTAATCAAGGATAAATGTAGGTGTCTATGAGCTACATCATCCACTTACCATTAAGTGGACTGTGTGCTCATTTGTCACCCTTATTCTATAAAAAAGAGCTACAGCAGCTACACATGGTGAAAAGATCAAGTGAACTATTACGATGTTTTATAAGCATTGCATTATTAACAACAATAACATTTTTAGTGAAGTGGTGGCATCGTAAAGGGCTGTAATGATGAAGATGATGGTATAATAAAGGAATCGCTTTTTTCATAATATTAGCTCGTTCGTCACTTCAGTTTTATAAAAAGAAGCAAGCTGTGGTAGATTAAAGTTTTGAAGTTTTTTTCTATTCGAGTACCTATTTTATTTTTATATGCAATGAATATTTACCTGTCTATCTATCTAATCAACTACGGATAAAAATATTCTATTCTAATCTATGAAACTTAAGGCGAGCGGTCTGTCCTTGAGCTACCTAAGTTGAATATAATTCTTAATTATTAAGGCTTTTGACCTGAATAATGAAAACTATATCGAATTTTATCTTATATAAAAATGTTATTCGGTTAAATGTGGCTATTACATTAATATATTCGCGTAAGAACGATGTAAATCCCCTCGGGGACTATTCTAATAACTTCTTATATCCCTATATCATTATAGAGATACGTTGAAAAGATGAAGCTAATGGCCCACATATAAAATAGTGCTACGAGCTTTCCTACATATCATTCGATTCGCAATCGTTTTTATTAAAACCAACAGAGTATACGGCTGCGTATAAAAGTATAAAGTATATGAATACAACACTTATATATAGTACACATTTAATTTAATTGGGTAATACTTCACAGTCATTCATTATAGATAATGGAGGAATTTTTGGTTTATTTTAGTGAGGCCTTGCTAATAAGTAACAGTAGCCAATAATTAAAAGCTCGGAAAGACGTGGGTTCGAATCTGGCATTCAACTACTGTCGTTACACAAGCACTCCTAACAAGCATTTTAAGCTCACTCATCAAAGTATTGGTAATTTTAATAGGGTTATTAGTATATTTTTTATCTTTTATTTTATTTTTCAATTTTAATGCATTGTATTGTGGTTCCATCTGCGTCATTTAATTGTTGTTTAGATTTTAAGCTTAACAATTAAAATACAAGTTATGTATGTAGATTCTAGTCTAGTCTCGTGTTCATAGTTCATTTATTGTTTCGTTTTTATTCACTGTTACGATTTATTTAAAGTTTATTAAGATAGACCAGTGCTCGAACTAATCAAAAGAGAGGAAACGGGCCACACTGAAAAACAGCGGTTGTGGTTCGCCACGCAAAATTCGGAGTGCGAGCCCTTTTCGTCACGTTCGGCAACGATTAATGTTCAAAATGAGAAAATGTTATGTACCATATGGCGTTGTGCTTACGTAGCGAAATGAATATTTCCATTCTTTGTTTCTTTTTATTTATTAATGCTAAACTAAAAAGGTTTTTTAGTTTAGAAGATTGAACCTCCGAACTATTTTTTTTTCTCCGGATCAACTTACAGTTGTAGTTATGCAATAAATAGTAGCTGTATTTTGGCTACAGCACGACTAGGTCCACTCCCGGGTAGAAACCACGCACTTATAGAATAAAATGTAAATGCGTAAAAACCCTTAAGGGAAGACCCCAATTAAGGGAAGATCCTTAACTGGTAACGAATCATTTCAACTTGCTGCTCCGAGGCGATGACGGATGCGCATTATGATTCTTATAAAGTCAAGAAAAATCTTATGGCTTCCGATAAAGGGTATAGCCATTTCGTTTACGCCAGGCGTAAAAAAATTAGACCGACGACGGGCAGCAGCGTCAAAGTTAAAGATAACATCTTTGATTTTGTCGCTGCTGGCAGTGGACTTTTATTGGCTCATGAAGAAAGTTTTGTTCGTAATCAAGACTAGATTTAGATCTGTAGACATTTCATCTTAGTCCTCACGGGTGACAGCGCACCTGCATTTTGATTCGTAATCGAGGATAAATGTAGATGTCTATGGGCCACAGCAACCACTTACCATCAGGTGGACTGTGTGCTCGTTTGTTACCCTTATCCTATAAAAAAATCTGTGTTCTATTTACAGCATCCACACCATCTGAACTACTCATCACTACTCACCACTACTTACTACTTGTCATCCTAGCTGTTATGCTATTCCATTACAGCCTATTAAAGTCCACTGTTGAACATTGTGATGTTTTGCGTTTTCACAAAGCCTTCCCCTAGAACGTGTCTCACTTTCCGATTTTGGGTAATCCTCCTCCAAGTAACTCCAGCTATTTTCCGAATATCATTCTCACTTCCACGTGGTAGAGCCATGCTGCAGCTATATCAGTATTATTGTTTAGCACGAATGGGTCGGCTTGACCGGGGAAGAACCACACTCTCATAGAATACCAGCATAAAATAGCAGCTTAACACTGCTGTGTTTCGTATGGTGAGTGCAGAGAACCGGAGACACTTTTTACTGGAAAAGAGGCACTCCTTCTTAGTCCTCACAAGTGATAACGCATCTGCATTTTGATTCTTTATTGAGGATAGATGTAGATGTCTATGGGTCACAGCAACCACTTATCATCAGTTGGACTGTGCGCTTGTTTGTCACAATATTCTATAAAATAATAATAATAATGATAAATAAAATAAACAACCACTCGTCCTGATTGACCATCTAATCACATGGGGGGTGGACACACGATTGAAAAATTACTGGCGTGGCTAACGTGGCTCTGGAAACCCATTAAACATGGAGACCCGTTTAAAAAGAAAACGTTTAGGACCGCTGCCCGGGGCGATCGCCGGGGCACCTGGAGCTGGCGCTGGGTGTCTCAGCATGCGAACCGTCAGCGGTGAGGAGTTGAACAGGCGGGCCCTCACCGACAAAGATGCTACAGCCGAAACCAGTGACGGTGGTGACAGACTGACTGACCGAACAGACAGTCCTTTAGAACCAATCAGCCCAAGCACCATTTCATACACACCTTCCAGACCATCATCACCACCGATACCATCGTCACCTTCCATATCTTTATCACCTCCTATTACTAGTTCTCATACAGATTCATCCTTGCCAACCTTGAATGTTGCGCGGGGTAAATACCTTCTTGCCCGTCCACCAAGGCTGGGAAACCAAGAGTTCGCATGAGATGGAGTAAGTAAACATATTTATCATGCGAACCTATTTTCACATCACCAAATTAGAGACCGACATGACCACATACAGACAGCAATTGCATGAACGTTTTACAAGACAATACCCAGAAATTAGTGTAACAGAACAACGTCTTCCGATCAAAGAAGAACAATAGTAAGGAATAAACTTTATCTCAAGAAGTAATAGATCAACTAAAGAAGAAGTACGTGCACAGTTAGAAGATTTAAATCAAAATCCTATCCCAGAAACACATACACCATCAGAAACTACTCTACAAATACCACCACAATCACCCTCTCAAATGCAACATAACAAACAATCTCAATCTACAATCAATCACAAGCAAACTCACAAAGTATACATAGATCGCACACATCCACACAAACCGAGAGCATAACCATAATGCTAGAAAATGATATTGAGACTTTAGAAAATGTCGATCAAAATCAGTTATCAGAAACGCACATCCAAGAAATACACGACAAACTGAAAACCGCTCTAACTCAATATTCAGGTATGGATCCAGCAGCTCGTCCAAAACTACCCAAACTTAAATACACCCCAAAATTGTCTCATCTAGTACATTTATTTAATCGTATCATACTAAACCAATATATATCCGAAGACACACAACTTGTAGATGTACACACATTGATATATTGCACAGCGTCAGTCATTTCTGAAGAACTTAATTATAAAATAACAGAATACACAGACAGCACAAGACCAAGAATCATAAACAAACCACCATAACAGAGACTGAAAGAGATATAGAAAATTACGAGCTGACTGCGGACTAACACAATATATCAACAATAACAGATCTAACAAAGTAGTCAAAGAGTCGAGGCAATATTTAAGAACATGGCCAGGCACACGAGACATGAAAACGACAATAGAAAACCTGAAGAATTCTTAGACACTTTAAAACAGAAGCTCGCGCTAAAAGTCCATAGGCTGAGGAGATACAAGAAGGCACAAGAACGCAAAAATGATAACGCCATGTTTGCTACTAACGAAAAAAACTTTTACAGAAATTTACAGAAACCACAAATAGACGTAACAACCGACACCAACACCAAACTACCAACATCAGAACAATTGGAGACATTCTGGTCAAGCATATGGGAAGAGCAAGTGCAGCATAATGATAAAGCTGGTTGGATAGCAGATGAAGAATCTAAGTGGAGCGCACTAGAAGAAATGGAATTCGTCGAGATATCTGAATCTGATATAAATAGTATTACAGCAAAACTACACAACTGGAAATCACCTGGCATTGATAAAGTACATAAATATTGGTACAAAAACTAGACTCATTACACAAAATTATCAAAAAAAACTTAACAGACATAATCTTAGGACAACAAAATATACCTGAATTTATTGCAACAGGAATAACTTACATGTTACCGAAGTCTCAACACTCCCACAACCGTCCCATACAGACCAATTATTTGCCTACCGACAATATACAAGATCCTAACCTCAGCAATCACAGCTAAAATCAATAAACACATAGAACGCCACAACATAATAGCGGAAGAACAAAAAGGGTGCAGACGAGGCCACATGGGGTGCAAAGAACAATTAATTATAGATTCAATAGTCCACAAACATGCCGCCACAAAAAATAGAAACCTTCATTGTACCTACATAGACTACAAAAAAGCTTTTGATAGTATTCCACACTCCTGGTTAATTCAAGTATTACGTATATACAAAATAAACCCAAAAATAATAGACTTCTTACATCATATCATGTCCCGATGGAAAACTACACTCCAATTGAATTACACGACAATATCGTAAGAACTCGACAGATATTTATTAGAAAGGTATTTATCAAGGTGACTCCCTGAGTCCTCTATGGTTCTGTCTTGCACTGAACCCCCTGTCTCATCTACTGCATCAGTGCCAAACCGGATATAAACTCAAACACACCACCGCAGAAGATATCACTATCTCACACCTCATATATATGGATGACATTAAATTATACTCAAAACAGAAAAGAAATGAAAAATTAATAGACACTACAACAGATTTTAGTAAAGACATCAACATGCAGTTTGGACTAGATAAATGCAAACACTACACATAATAAGAGGCAAAATAATACCAGGCGACTACACAATTAACACTACTGATACAATCACAGCTATGGAACCGACAGATCTATATAAATATTTAGGATACAGACAACTCAAAGGACTAGATCATACAGCAATTAAACACACTGAATACAGAATACAAACGGAGAGTAAACGCAGTATGCAAAACACATCTCGCTGGAAAACATCTTATTAAAGCATTAAATACGTACGCGATCCCAATATTAACCTACTCGTTTGGAGTGATTAAATGGTCTAAAACTGACATACAGCAAATAGAAAGAACCACACGCACACTTACCAACACAATAATTTACACCCTAAATCCGCAATAGAAAGACTCACAATCAAACGACAAAATGGAGGGAGAGGCCTAATAGACATTCAACACCTTTGGCAGAAGCAAATTAGTAACCTCAAAACGTTCTTTCACAATAAATCTCGCACTAGTGACATTCATAAAGCCGTAGCCTAAATGATTTTAACTACACTCCACTAACCTAAATGAACACACAGACACACAACACAATAACACTAATAACCCACAAAAACAAAAGTTAGAGGACTGGAAAAAGAAAGTTCTGCACGGACGACACCCACATGACCTGGAACAACCACATGTAGATACAGTAGCTTCAAATAAATGGCTTAAAATTGCCAACCTATTCCCGGAAACTGAAGGGTTTATCATCGCAATACAAGACCAGATCATCAACACTAAGAACTACAGGAAATATGTCATTAAAGACCCCATAGTAACCAACGATAAATGCCGCAAGTGCTTCACCCAACCAGAGACAATACAACATATAACAGGGGCATGTACAACTCTTACACATACAGACTACACTCACAGACACAACCAAGTAGCAAACATCATTCATCAAAACTAGCACTCAATCATAAACTTATACAAGACACAAACACGCCTACTACAATACACTCCACAAACTATTTTAGAAAATCCTACACACAAACTTTACTACGACCGCCATACTTACCGACAGGGCCATTCACTATAATAGACCAGACATAACACTACAGGATAAAGTAAGTAAAATCACCTACCTAATAGATATTGCACCCAACACATAACTTACAAAAACAATAGGTGAGAAGATAAGCAAATATGCAGAGCTTAAAGAAGAAGTGACCAGAATTTGGAGACAAAATAAAGTTTATATAGTACCCATAGTCGTCTCCACTACGGGTGTCATACCCAACCATCTCCACCATAGCCTCAAATTAATAGACCTGAAAGACTCAACGTACATTATACTCCAAAAGGCCGCAATTTTAAATACCTGTCGAATTGTGAAAATTCATGCAATTGGAAGAAAATGAAATAGCTACCATAACACCCCATCTACATAAATACTACTACACGCTGCATTTACTTGGCTTCGACCCGTATATGCAGTCATATGAATGCAAGTAAAGTTAAATGTACTTTAAAGTGACAGTTTTAAATATTTTTTGAATT